>WUAT03231642.1:0-11369 GCA_010015005.3 Ulmus americana | reverse complement strand
ATGTGAAATGAGTCCCGTAATACAATGAGAACAGATTTTCAAAAGCATATTGATGCTAAAAAAAGGGTTGACTTTAAAAATCCATAACTTGAGTTATACAATTCTAAATTACGAAATTCCAAATGGTAAATAACAAATATTTAGTCTAGTATATCAATATGAATTTTAACATATTTTACAACCACATTATTGCTATAGTTTTGAGAAAATATTTCAGAGGTTAAACTGCCCTCGACTAGAAATCCACTAACATTAAGATGTAGAGAAAAACCACCAATTTCATCAACATCTACATACTAATATAATCTTTCTTAGAATCATAGTTTTCTCATAAATAATAAATTCCCAATAAAACCATCCTTGCTAAATCAAAATAATTTAGATAGAAAAGCTTAGTTTGGAGTTTTATACCTCATGCTTGAGGAAAAAAGTTACAAATCAACTTTGATAAAATGGATCTCCTAGACACCGCCATCTACACCAGACATATGCCCCAAGAATAACATGGAGAAGGTTTTTGGGAGGAGAGGTTCAGTTTTAGAGTGAGAGGAACAAGGATCTATGGAGGTAATTGAGCAAAAATGGTGGAAGGTGAAAAACTCCCAACCAGTAACTTATGGGGACCATAACTCTATCCATAAAGCTCCAAATAACACATATCATATGTCTAAATTGAAGGGAATTTAAAGAGCTACAACTTCTATGTTTTGGGTTTTCTCTAATTCAAACTTGAAAAGAGTCAAAACGCTTCTACGATTTTCTACGTTCTTCCCTTCCTTTTTTCTAGTTAGAGAAGTGGTATACTTGTAGTCTATTTTTAGTGGTTTGTTGTAATTGTTGCTTTTTTTGGTAAAGTAAGAAATGAAGTGTTATTAACAATTTTCTTATTTCTACATAAAATTAGATTTTGAAAGTTAGATCAACTACCTTCATTTGTTTGTTGTAGTGGTAGGTAAAAATCATGTGTTCTATTTCTAAAACTCAAATATCCCCTAATTTGGTAACATTAACTAGGTAATCAATTCTTTTCTTTAATATTGTCTAGATTCACTCCTAGTTCTATTTTAGTCCTTAAATAATTTCATAAAAGAAAATATGATAAGGACTTAATCTTATAAAAATGTTAAGATAAAAACCCAATTCAATTAATAAAATTATTTAACTAGATATCCACATTTAAGATTAAGTTTGCCAAAATCTTCTCATGATAATATTGCATTCTAATCCCCCTTATTTTTATTATATAAAAAAATGTTCAAAGCTAACTTATTAGTAGGTTTTTCCTACACCCCTTAACTAGTCAAAACCATACCTAATTATCCTTTTCTCAAGTCCTTTTGCACAAAATAAATAAATAAATTAGTTTTACACTCTAACATATTAAAAATAAAACCCTTTGCTAAAAAAAAAAAAAAAAACTAATATTTCTAAACTTACCTAAAGTAAATAGAATCAATTAAGAATTACCATGGTAAGAGTAAAATAATAGGATTTACCATCAGTAATAGTAACTTCAAGGGTTTATTGTGAGTAGAACGGTAACTATATTTTACCACCTTAAGACGATTTAATTTCATCTAATGAATATTGCACTCTATGTAATATTTCATAAACTAACTACTAATTAAATTTAGTGTTGATATTCTACTATTATTGACTCACAAAGGTAAAATAAATCATAACACATAGCAATCAATTTATTTATTTTTACATATTCGTAAAAGAAAACATTTATACAAATTATCTAAATTTCACGACAGGTACGAAAATTGACAGGAGTCATACAAGTGTACCAAATTGGCGGGTTCTTCCACATACTCCAAGCTTTTGCTCTGGAGGTGTTTCCTCGGCTCGCTAAGTTTTGCGCCATGAAGGATCTTACACAATGGACAAGAATTTTGCAATGGAAGATGAGTAAGGGACATTACAAGAGTGACTACAATGCTCTTTAAGATGGTGTGTTCACTGGAAAGGTAATATTTCATTCCCTTTCACATTCATTAACCTCATTTATATATTTTGGGAGACTAACTTTTGATGTTATGATGTTTTTACATCTAGACATTATGCTGTTGAGGCCAAGGAAGGAAGAAATGATCCACTCCTCTATGGACGGCTTGTTTTTTTGATGAGATCGATGAGGTTTTGGAAGAAAGGAAAGAGGATGAAAACCAGTACAGGGAATCCAAAATGGAAGAAGGGAATGTGACAATGCATGTATGTTTATTTAGAAAATTTTGTGAGTAATAAAATTTTAGCAGTTGTATAGTTTTCTGTTTCCATTTAGAAAACTAATTTGTGTATGCTTTTTCATGTTTTTACAGGAGGCACTAGGTTTGAAAAAATGAGTTTTTGAAGTGGGCGATAGAGTTCAAGCATTCTGGACCGAAATCCGAGATTTATTAGCAGCCCTCTCCTTGGAGAACAAGGTATTTAAAGAGTAACTAACAACTGCTATTCATCTCTTCCTTCAATTCACAGGCAGTAAAGTTGAAGTAAAGGCTAAAAGGACACCTCCTACAGAAGAAACCACAACACAACAAGATCGTGATTTTATATATCACAGAATATTTTGGTGCCACTACTAGAATTTACCGTTTTGATAAGTTTTGTAAAACGCTATCAAAAACTTTTCTTAGCATTAAATATAACACTAAAACAGCCCATGTTATTAAAAGTCTGTATCTTTTCATAACGGTTTTAAAAACTTATCTTGTTATCCCATAAAAACATTTATTATAGCATTTTTAAAGGCTAATTGTAAATATTTTATCAGCTTTTTTGTGTGCGATGAATATCCAAGTAATAACAAGATATAAATATCCACAATAACGTTTCAAAAACATCGTATTTAAATGTATCGTTAGCGTTTTTAGCACTTGTCGTATTAATGAAATGACAATTTTTATATACTATGGATGCATTTTAAAATCGCAATGATTTATATTATTTATTACAATTTTTAGCACTTATCTTATTTGTGAAATAATATTTCTTATATTAACAATTTATTAGTTCTAATGACATATATATCAATAATCATAAATAGCTCAACAATATAATTATAATTATCCAACACTAGTGCTAATGTCAAACTCTAAATCCAAAAAAAAAAATTAAATATGACTTAGAAACAAAATGTAAATTTTAACAAGTTTCATAGCACAAGCTAGTAAGACAACCCACCACTTCAACTGGAGTTGATCATTGTAATCTTGGCATGTAAACATGGTTGCTGCTATGTTAGCCAAAAGGAGAAATATGAACCACCGCTCAAGAACTTATTTGTATCTTTTCACGAGTCTTGTGTGCACATCCATCTTCTTATCTTGGAATGCAAAATTTGCTCAGCTCCCATATTTGTCTACATGTGTAAAACAATGGCAGTGATTAAAGATTCAAGAAATTGCATTTTATGTAATCAACAAAAACATAAATTTGAAATTCATATGATATGAAGATTACCTAGTGGCACCACCACGCATGTAACAAGGATAATCCAGATACATGTCATACACGAAGTGCTTCACCTTGTCAGTAGTTGCATAAATAGATCTATCAAGACCACACTTGCTAAGTTGCTCTTGCCAGCCCATAAAAAAAGATGAATAATGCGAAGTTAAAGAGACTTAGAAGAACACAATATAATAAATTTTTTTTATAAAAAAAACTATAAAAAGGCAATCCTATCCTTGGGTTTCCTATAAATTTTTAACAGCAATAATTTTTTTGGGCAATTCCAACAATAATAATTGGGTTTCTAAGTATGCAATTAGAATGCGATATAGACATCATCAAAAAATTTGAATGCAAATAGCAGGCCCAACAAACTCAAAGGTCAATCTATTAGATTATTCAATTTAAGGAGAACTGTGGAAATCAAATGTTCTAACATTATAATGTCAATAAGAGTATTAAAAACTAACAACGAACTAATACTATGTCACGAGGTTTGAAGAAGAGAATGCTACTATGAAGTAGCAATACCAGAAGTAGATACCTTTAGGGAAAGATAATGATACATGTCCCAATAAAGCTATGGCAAAGCACCTGTTTGCCACTCGTAGAATGAATGATATCAGGTTGAGTTCCAGTCACCTGCAACCATCTATCATGTCAATAGAAATTGGAATAGCATGCTCTAAGAAGTTAAGACCACAAAAAATTAAAAAAATAAAAATAAAAATCACATTCAAGTAACTTTGTGGAGCTACAAATATGTCATTGATTTTCAGAACCTGCAAAACATGCACAAAACATGTCAGGCAACAAGCCAAATAAGCATATAACATATAGCAAAAACAATAGATTTTTTGTTGTCTGATCTACATGAATTTTGAACGAAGAGTACAAATATGCATATAGAAAATATAGTTTATAATAGTTATAAACTATGGAAGTTTGGGATATATATATACAATCCAAAGTGGCTCTTAAGCAGCCCAATATATAACAAAAGGTGCGTATTAACAACTCTAGTCATAAAACAGCATCTTAAATTCCTTATTAGTTGCATTTCAAATAAAAAACTTCCTAAGAAGTAGACATGAATATAGTGTGACCATGTTGTACGGAGAAAACATGAAATTTGATGAAAATCGCACAATTAACTGAGATAATTTTACTAAATACCCTTATGAGCTGACCACATGCAAGACACGCGCAAAACTGACTGATAAAATAAATGTTAGTCACCTAAAAGGACCGAAATACACATTTCACATAGGGTTAAGGATAAAATCTACCTAAAACAAATGTTGAAGACAAAACTACTTAACATGTGATAGGTGGGGCTATGGTGCAATTAAACATGAATTTTCTTTACTTAACCTTTTGTTAATAATAGCAACTTACCGGTTGAGGAATTACAAAACTAGTAAACAAATTAAATAATGTGAAGAAGAATGACGATAACATTGCAGCCAAGTTGAAGTTTGGTGTCAAAGAGACCAGCATCATTCCAAGAAAATTGAATTAAAGCAAAGAGCAGAAAGTTCCATAGAAGTACCAGAAAACCATATATATTGTCTCATAATATCCAATCATTGGATAAATTATGGGGACAAAGATCGCTATCATGGTAAATAGATAGGGAATCTCTACTGTCAGCTACAAAATTATACAAGCCACATAGGGTCTGTTTCAGATAACTTTTACTCTTACTTTTTTATAGTATTAGAAGAGAAGTAAAATCTCTTTCAAATGAAGCATTGCGGGCATAACTTTCTTTAAAAATTTAAAAGCTCAATTTAGCAGTTCATCCAAACACCTTCAAAAGTTACTCAAAACTTGGGAAGTTAAAAACATGCTTCAAAAAGCCTTTCCAAATGGACCATTGATTCAATTACCAAAATAAACAATGTAAAGTTCTATATTAGAAAAGGCCAAAGAAATTTTTACCTAGGCAAGTGAATAAGCCCATGAGGAGTACATCCCGGCAAATTTTTCACGGTACATGACAGTTCGTTCAGTTGCCACATGTTGTAGAACCGTGGCACAGTTGTTTATGCCCAAGAAGATAATAGAAGTATTCATTGAACCAAGTATGTTGAACAAGTTTTGTTGGTTGTTTCTGAAAAGATGAAAAGAATGTTAATTTAGGCATTTTCACCCAAGAAAATTTTGAAATTTTCACAAATGAATTATGAAAGATGGAAAAGGACTTACATTTTTTGGCCTTGGTCCCAAAACAAAGCCCCAAAGAGTAAAGCTGATACAAGTGTATGCATAATACGAATCAAGTTGTATGGAGGGTTTCTCCAATAAGACAAGTGTTGTTTCCATAGGCAAGACTTGAATTGTCCCCAGAAATTTTGTGAGAAACTAGTTGGGAAATGGAGGTCTCTTGAACCAGAAGGTGGACTACTCAATTGCCTCACGAGTTTGTTGTTGTTCCTGTCACATGATATTGAGGTTTTCTTAACAAAATTATGGAAATTTGGAGACAATGATGTGAATCCACGGATACTTGTCATGGAAGAAAGCTAGCACAAATATTATACTATGAAAAACTAGCATAGCTGTTGTACTCACTCATATAAAGCAGATTCCCTGTATTTTTGAGCAAAATCAAGACCAAGTTTAGCTTCACCTAGTGTAGAAGTTACTTCTAATATCCATGTTGCCAGATTATAATTGTCTCTGATTTTTGGAACTCCATGAATACTCTACAAAAAAAAAACCTCTTTTCTAAAAGTAAAAGAAGATTAGTAATTGCATTAGTTTCTTAAAATAAATAACTAACTAACCTCAAAATATTCTATCACTCTACTTGAGTGCTGGCCAAGGGGTCCAAAGTATATTATATGGCCGCTAGTTTTCAAAAGAAGCAGTTGTGATGAGATAAAAGAGTTAAGATACCAATAACTCATTAAAATCTCATAGAAGCTTTCACATTGCTAAGATTTTTAATTTTTCAATTGAATTATAAGGCGGTTCACCTCATCAAATAATTCAAATATGTCAATACTTGGCTGGTGGATTGTGTAGACTATTGTTCTTCTGGTATCAGCTACATTCTTGACTACTCGCATGACAACTACTGCTGATCTTGCATCCAAACCAGTAGTGGGTTCATCTATAAAGATTATTGAAGGATTTGAAACAAATTCCACTGCTATTGTGAGTCATTTACGTTGCTCATTTGAAAGACCATAACACCAAGTATGCCTACTATGCAATCCTTTAGACCATCAAGCTCAATGGTCTCAAGAACTTCATTCACAAAATCCTAATAAAAAACCTTGTCATAGCTATATCTACAAAAAAATCTCAAATAATGAAGTGAGAACCACAAAGTTATATTCAAGAGAGAGCTTACAACTTTAGTTTTTGAGTCAATATGAGAATCAAGACATAGCCAAGCAGAAAACATTATAGATTCTTCCACCGTGATATGTGGAAAATGTATGTCAGTCTGCTCACAATAAGCTGGTATCCTTGCAAATGTCTCTTGAATCTTCAGATACCTACCAATCTTAATTTCCCCTACTATATATCCCATAGTTTTTCTTCTCAAAAGAACATCAAGAAGAGTTGTTTTCCCTGCTCCACTTACACCCATCAATGTTGTGAGAACACTTGGCCTAAATGAGCTTGTTATATATGCTAGAAGTTGAAGCTTTTCTCTTTAAATCCATATTCACTCATTTCCTAGAACCGAAAGCGAAAAAGAAAAAAAAAAATATTAGTTCATGTGATGCTAATAGCTCTTAATCCTGTAACCAGTTACCTTCTTAACAAGAAACAACATTTTGGGTGATTACCAAAGGGGTATCAATATAGTATTGCACATTTTGAAACACTACTGTCAAAGGTGTAAAAGGTAGGACTATTCTCTAGGTTGATACAAACAAGAAACTGTAAAACTATTGGAGACTATACTAAGAATGTTACTTCCATTGAAAAATTCATCTAACCTTTGGCAGGTTCAACATTGGTTTTAGGATCCTGAACTTTAGCCTTTCTTTCCTCTTTCGCGCCATAGTGGGAATCTTCAGTTCTCTGAAGTTGGGAGAGTTTTTCATGTGAAATAATAGTAGTAGTTGATTCAAAAGCTGAACAAGTACAAAATCACGTTCTTCTAATCAACATATATCAAGTAGTAGTTGTTGAGTTAAAGTAAATATGATATAAGGAAATGAACTTACACTTCGTAAAACTCAAAGCCAATATATATCCAATGCTGAAATATTTGAGGAGATGATCTATAAGTGAAATCAAAGGCAAAGCTCGTCACTTTTAAGGCCATCTTTTGCAAATTTTCTTAGTTAAACTAACACATATATGTGTTAACAAACTCACATTTTTCCATCTTGGTGCAAGAAATTCATTAATAGAAAGGCCTATTTCTCCATAGGAAAGGGGTGAAACCCAAAAACCCTACTTCAACTTGAACCCCAATATTTGGAAAGCTATCTCTTCCCCTTCTCTGAAACCTCAATCATATCCCTATTTCCACCAACAATTGACAAATTGACACTGCAAGAACTAGGGCTTTCGAAAAGGAGATTAAGCCATACAGTTATCGACTTGGCTAGTGACTTGAGTGACCATTCTTTCTTGATCTGTGCCTTATGAGAAGACTGGGACTACTCAACTTCAAGAGCCTGAGCTTGTGAACCATCTTACACTTGGTTACCGATAACGGAGCCAGAGAAGGTCGGTGACAAAACAAAGAAGTTCAAGGAGTCTGTTTGGAAGCAGTGAAGAATTGCATGCATTTGTTTTTTAAAAAATCCCCAAACTGAACCCTAACGAAAATTCAAACAAAATTGAGAACAAAACGGTGGAGGACGAAGAACTGATGATCAAGATCTGCGAGAGAGTGAGAGGGACCTTGCTTAGAGAGAGAGTTGAGAGCAACTTCGGCGGTGGAGTACTCAGTCGTCAGCAGTAGTGAGGGGTTTGTGTTATAGGCGAAGAGAGAAAGGGAATTATTTTTGTTTTCTTTGTTTTTTTTTTTTTAGCTGAAAAAAGTGGGCGAGGCGGGATTTAATTAGGAGAGTCCGCCTTTTTTCCGTGAATTTCAATGCCTGCTTTATTTTAAAGACTTTTTAATAGCATTTTTTTAATAATGTGAGATACATGTGCCATCAATGTCCCTAATTCTAGTAGTGAAGAGAGACCCCCCGACCAGATTTGTTTTCTGGTTGGCAGCATTGAGAGTCGGAATGGGGACCAACCGAGCAACAACATCAAGCCCTTAGCGTGCGAGAGTGCTACTCGGAGGAGGATCAACTTGGGCCACCGGTTTGGTTAGAGACTTACCAGGAGCCTTTGCAGACTCTCCAACTTGGATCTTGCCTTTCTTAACCATCTTTAAACGGTCCCCATACTCTAGTCAGACTCCTGAATCTCTATTAATTCTATAAATTTTTTTTTTTAGAGATTCCTGCTCTGTAACAAGACTATCCACTCTCTCCACCCAAGCAAACCTACTCTTTTTCAGAAATGGCTCTTGCTCGGAGGGAATATCCTTCTCTATTTCCTGAACACCCCTAATAGCCGAGCAAGCGGGCTCTTCACTGAGTTGGCATTTCCTAAGCTTCTACGGCTCTTGAAGGTCCAACAGCAACATCCCGAGTAGCTACTGCTCGGAGGGGCTAAGCCTGAGTAGCCAGAGGAATGGGAGCAAAGGCTGTACCATCAACTTTCTCAAGCCTTGGAATCCAAGGCTGGACTAAATTGAGCCGACACAAACTAGCATTGTACAGGCCAATCTGGGTGACGAGTAGGTCCCAACTCCTGCACCACTCATTTAACTCCCAAGCCTTCACTAGCTTGAAGGCAATTCTAAAACCAAGTTCTAGTCGGACCCAAGAAGCACCTCCTTAGAAAGTGGTCGAGATGATCTCCTTCGGCCAACTGGCCTCACTAGGTGCTACCCGCCAGTTACTGCTCACCCAAAACTAGTGATTCTTCCATGTTGAGGGGTTTTTTCAAGCTACCGAGCTTGAATCTACTTCGTGGTACCGAGTAGATTCCACTTAGGCGCAACTTGGCGAAATTCATGCGAAATGGCCTTGCCCGACTGTTTCATCCTCGCATATGCACTTCTTTCTCATAAAAGAGCTTTCCCATTAAAGGCGCCCTCCGATCAAGGAAATTACAGCCCAAGGGCATGATTTCCTTGTTCTTTCTTATATTAATTGAGATTAAATGTGACCAAACTTCTCCTTAAATGCACTGAGCACATTCTAAGGAGAATTGATGACATTTATCATGCCATCTTTACACCCATCATTATCTCGATCAATAAGTCAAGACATTCCCATTATGCGTGAGCCTTCCTCAAACATACCTCAAGGCTGTCCACGAAGCTAGTCGACATTAAACGCATTTAATGCTCATTGACTTTTTCAATCCCTCTAACACTATAAATACCCCCACCTTTTCTCTCACATAGATAACGCTGAATACAAATTCACTAGTCGTATGTTGCTTTCTACTCACCTAGAGAGATATACATATATTCGATCTCAAACACTAACTTAGGCATCAGAGGGTTATCAGAAAGATAGTCTCCGACCACTCACTTGTTTTCTCTTTTGTAGGACTCTGCCACATTTGTCGCCCACCTCGGAGGCACTCTTTAGGCCGAGCAAGAAAACGCATCGATGAAGTTAGTATTTGGTTCATGATTTGAACATACATAATTAATATTTGGCATGAAAGGATAGTGATTGAGTTAGTATTTAGTTCATGATTTGAATATACTAAATTAGTAGTTGGTTCATAATTTGAACAGACTATTCAAAAATCCAAAACAAGATAATACTAGATATGACAAACAATTAAACAAATTTTATAAAAAATGCATATATTAAGAATAATGTTATATATATATACTGGTAGTTATTTCATTAATAATTTTTCAATCAGTTCATACTTTTTGATAATTTTTGAATATGTTGTTCTCTAATGTTTTAGAAATATTCATGTAAAGAGATATATTAGATTTTGTACTGACTAAAAAAATTGTGGTTAGTACATAAAGCTATATATTTTCTTTTAAACAAAAATTTAGATTACAACAAAATTTTATATGAATATTCCTAAAATATTAGAAAACAATATATTCAAAAATTGTCAAAAATTATGATGTGTTTGAAAAGTTATTGATGAAATCACTATCAATAATGATATAAAAAATCACTATCAATAGTGATACAAAAATTTTGCCTCGTTTTGGCCAGGTGTCAATCAACAGGTCAAATATAACAAGAAAACTATCCTTGTTAGGAAAACGACTTTGGTGTACTCATAAAATTCCCTTTGGGGAAGTGTTTAACTCTTGCCTCAATCACTCAACATTGGAGACTAGCGCAGCCCTTTCCCACTCAATATTTTGCAATTTAGGTTTTATCATTTTATCTAACTCTTAAATAAAATATGATGCATGAAACATGTAATGTAGATGACACTTCTAATCCTATATGGTACGTTATCGTGTGATGAGTAATTAATAAATAACAGAGAATAAATAAATTGCAGTCGTAATACTATGGATTTTTTCCTATAAAATATAAAAGAAAACGATTACAAAAATATTTAGATCTAAATATCTATCGATTCTTTTTTTTTGCATTATCTTCTCCTCTCTAGTTGTCTTCGATGTTCTTGACCCCCCACAAGCCTTCATGAAATTTCTCAAAAAATATTTTATAATTTTTAATTACAGATTTAGTTAATTCCTAAAGTTATATGTGATCTCAAAATAAAAATAAAAAAATAATTTACTGGATTAATTTTGAAATTAATCAAAATTTATTTTAAATCAATTTGACAAATTAACAAAATCCATTATCAAACTTCCTCCCACTAAGAAGGATTTGTTAAATTTAAAATAGATAACAATTATCTATTAT
>WUAT03231531.1:0-11369 GCA_010015005.3 Ulmus americana | reverse complement strand
TATCTAGAAATCCCTTCAAAATATTTTTTTTATTTAATTTTGAAAAATTTCAAGATTTGGACGAATTTTAAAATATACTTAATTTTTAAAAAAATATATATATTCAAAGTGGTTTGACGAAAACAGAGTTTTGAATCACGAAAACAGAGTTTTTATAACAAAAATAGAGTTTTGAAAAGAATAGAATCTGAACAGAATTTTTATTATAACGAAACCAAAGTTTTGAAAAAAACAGAATTTGAATATAATTTTTATTTAAATGGAGATAATGTCATAACGAACAGACATATTGAGATTTTATATTGTTAGTCAAATTTGGATCTAACACTGTCATTGCTTGGGGTATATTGCACAACATATTTTTAAAATTGAATCAATTTAAATTGTGAAGAATATCCAAATAATAATATTTAGATATTTCAAAATTAGTTTTTCAACTTTGTAAAACCACAAAGTACCAAAATGGTTAATTTTCCCTTTAAACAATGATTCTTTCTTCTCTAATATACACCACCAAAAATGAAACCGTGATAGCTATCTTAGATTCTTAATTATAACGTACGTATATAAAGCGTCATACAATGATGTATAGATGTACACATATACACACGAAGGAACACACAACATTTGGTGCACCTTAGCCTACGACCTTTGCATGACTATAGAATGGGGCCCACAAACAAAAAGGAAGGTGAAGAGTCAGCATCCATCTTTGACAATATTCTTTAGTAGTATCTTATCCCACTGTGTTAGAGACTAACAACAACGTCTAGTTGAAATGACACGTCAATAAAGGCTAAAGGTGGGCCATCAAACCTTCTTCTTCTCAACATTATACTCCATTTAAATAACCACAAACTATATACTATAGTTGAAACTTGAAAGAAATATATATTAGAATTTAGAAATATAGTTAGAAAATGATGAGAAATGAAACATCATAAGCTAACATCTTCATTGTTATTTTGAATAAAACCTTCTACATGTTGCTTTGCTTTTCTTCTTCACCAAACTAAGGTGTCCTTTTGAAAACTAAAGGGAGAGGTTGAATATTATTGGTTTATACCTTGAAAAACTGTCTTGAGAAAAATCTATACATCTATATATAACCTAATAATTCTTTCAAGGTGAGGCAACAAGAGGGTTTAGATGATGAACAAGGGAAAAAAAAAGGGTTTTTAGAGAGATGGAAAAATCAGTTGCCAAAGGGAAAAGAAAATGTTTTGTTTATAAATGGATCGATGCATGATTCATGTTGATGGGGTTGGGATTTCGTGGTTACAATTCTATACATGCCCTAAACTCCCATCTATCTTTCTTTCTTTCATTTTCTCGAGAAAAGTTGATTGATCACGCCAGAGTTTGTAATGGATCCGCACTTAAGATGCTGTTTGTTTCTCGGGAAAGAAAAAGCAGACAACCCAGAAATCGCAAACCCTTATGTGTTTAGTTATATTGCAGAGAAACACAGAAAATCTTTTAAGCAGTGAGGTTTTGTTATAGTTTGCTTGGAATTCGAGAGAAAAATAACATTATATCCTTCAAATAAACCCAAGCATGTAGAGAAAAACACACACCTCTATTATTATATGACATACATATATATTTCTAAATTTCTACATCACATTGTCCAAGCTAGCTAGAGAAGCAAGACAAAGACAGAAAAAAGTTAAAAGTAACAGCAATCTCCATTATAGAAAGCCCCTGTACATCTTATTAACTACAAACTTAAGGAAAACATAGGCCCAAAAAACAAAACAAAACAAATCAAATAAAAACAAGCGAATAGCTTACATTTTATGTGGTCATTTCACTCCAAAAGTTTCTTGAGACTCCCTCCATATGTTACATATACTAATTAAGGGATTCAAATCTCTTTTCAATTATTTGTACGGCTCATTTAACATTTTTATTTTTAGCTTTTTTCAGAATTTTTTATTTTTTATTTTTATAAATATTATAGATAAAAGGACAGATTAATGGAATTTCCAAAGTTCTTGGTCCCCTGAGTTTTGCAAGTCAGCATCATCATCACCAGCTATGCCCAAGCGTGGAGGACTAAGAAGCATTCCTTCTGCCATATTCACTAAAACATTAGGCATATCAAAGATAAGATCCTCGTCCACATATTCACTAACAACTTCTCTTTCCGGCACCACCATTTCCTGTCGTTCCTGGCTGGTATTTCCAGCCAGCGCAGGCGAATTATTTTTGGCGGCAGCTGCTCCGAGAGCAGCTGCTGCCGCCCCAAGAGCTGCTGCAGCAGACGCAGCAGCTGTCTGGATATCACGGGGCGAAGTTGAGGCAGGCACAGGCAATGAAGAAGCTGAGTTGGGGAAATTCAACTCGGCATCTTGACCCTTTAGAGCAAGCGCCGCAACATCATAAGCCACCGCAGCCATTTCAGGCGTTTGGAATGTGCCTAGCCAAATCCTATTAGGCTTCCTAGGCTCTCTAATCTCCGACACCCATTTGCCACTGCTCCGGCGCCTCACTCCCCGGTAGCTCCTACCGGCCGGAGCGGAGGCAGCAGCAACACTACTAACACTGCTAGTACTAATACTAGAACTCTCTTTTGGGCTGGAGTAATGCATGGTGTTTGATCAATATTGTTATCAGATTGTTTTGGATTGTTGGATTGCTGATGGGAATTGATGAACAAGGAAGCCATTTATGGGGATGGGATTTTCCGGGGAAATTGAGATGGAATTAGAGATGGGAAAAAGTGCAAACCAGCTGGTGATGAACTCGATAGGGTTTAAGAGTGTTGCGGCTGAACTGCGGTGTTGTAGAGCGTCGGGGTGTTTGCCAGCTTTGTTGTGATGGACATCTGGTTTTTGGTTTTCTAGAGGCCAAAAAAACTGCCTTAACGTCAAGGAGAGTGATGTTTATGGAAATTGTGCATTTATCATCACTAAAAATTAGTGGTATATATCTTTTAACAAAGATTTTGTTATGATAATTATTAGGGTATTTTTGTTTTTCAATCCATTTAAAGGATATATAGAAATAGTATAAGGAAGAAAAGGGAAAAAATCTTGTCAGGAAGTGGGATGTTTGGAAACGCATATATATTTATATATATATATAGTCCCACTCGTCTATAATCTATATTATTCTTCTTATTGAATGGGAAATTTTTATATAACATATATCCTTTACCCTTTATTATCAAAGAATTTAGATGATTTGGAATAGTATAATCAAATTGGATTTTTTGTTTGATGCCCTTTTGGTGTTAGTTCCTCTAAATTAAGAGACTTAGGCCTATATTTTTAAACCGAAATTGAGAAAATCTATTTCAACAAATATCCCTTATTGTATAGATATAATCCAAGTGAGTTTTTGCCAACACGCACGGCTTATACATATGGCCGGTACTATATATATATATACATAAATGTTTTTGCTAATTAAAACGCTAATTGCAATATGGATGTCACATTCACATGGCAGTCTTTATTGATGCAGTGAAAACTAGGGTTTTATTTTATTTTATTTTATTTTTTTTAAGCGGATGAATAGTAGGGTTTTGAGAAGTAACCACATGTTAATATTTTTATTAATTAAAATCTTACTAAATTAAATATTTTGTAAAATTAGCAAAGTTGTATACATAAATAGTTAGATTATACGTATAGATGAACCAATTTGAAAACCTAACTTGTAAAATGTAAAAACTGACTTTAGAAGAACTTTGTAACCTAATTAACAATTAGATATATTCCCCTACCATGACACAAGTCACAATATGTACATAGTTATTGTTCTTATTCTTATATTACAATATTATTCCCACTATATATATGTCTTGATGGATATCCTAATATATATAAGAATAAAAAGTGATGCAATAATTTTTTTTAAAAGAATTATCAAAACTAAATAGAAGTTTCATTAATTAATATATTGGTCAAAAGGCCTTAAAACAAAAACTATAGAATGAAGTTCGAAATTAAAGTTTGATCCCTCCAAACCTATATTGAATTAAGAAAATCAAGATTATAATGAACGTTAAAAAAATAAAAAATAAAAAAACAAAAAAAAAACCCTATAATGTAAACATATACTGTATAGTAACTTAAAAGGAAGTCTCAGACGCACACAAAAAAGTACATGTTACAAATATATCGGTATCAATTATTTCATATTTTTATTTAATAAAACAAATCAACATATGCAACACATATAGACCTTTTTATTTTCTTCTTCGATATCATTATCAATTGGAAAATAGAGATGTTGGAACAGATGATAAGATTTGAGTTCAATTAGAATAGAAATCTGACCTGAAAATTATATATATATATATATATATGTCATATTGGACTTTCTTACTATTGTAAATCGAATTTGAACTAAAGTGAAGTAAATTCATTAATTATAAACTAGTTCTTTTTGCTTCTAAAATTTCCTAGCTCTTTCCCTGCTAATCCTCATCTGTCCCTTCACAAATTTTTACGTGTCCCATCGTCGTTTGTTAATGATTACCACTCTTATTCTGTCTAATTTTCGCCTTTAGGGTTATTTCTATTAATGTCTAAGATTAACATTGTGATAATCTCTGTGGCTCAAAAAAGAAGGGTCTCAAAGGATTGGTAAACAAGGTAGGCGCCCCTAATTTACAAAAACTTGGAGTTATCACATCATCTTCTACCTACCGACTAATTAACTGTTTATATATATATATATATTATATAAAAGGTAATAATTCTATATGATACATAAAATTAATTTATTTGTATTGATACAAACACAATTTATATCGTTAATTTTTTTAATCTAAATAGATCTTAGTCAAATTACAAGAAATTTTTTTTTTAATTACAACCATTAGATCAACAGTCAACAGTATAAATCGTGTTTGTATCAACATCAACAAATATTTTATTGTGTGTATTTATGGAAGGATCCATACATATATATATATATACATATATGAAGAAAAAAAAATTGGTAGTGATTTTTTTATCACTATCGACAGTGATTTCATCAATAATTTTTCAATCACATCATTATTTTCGACGAGTTTTGAATATGTTATTATCTAATGTCTTAGAAATATCTCTATAAAATTTTGTTGTAATTTGAATTTTCATTTAAGAGATATAATAGATTTTGTTTTGACTAAAAATATATATTTTGTGGTTATCTCTTAAATGAAAACTTGAATTTTAATAAAATTTTATAGGGATATTTCTAAAACATTAGAGAATAACATATTTAAAAATCGTCGAAAAATATAATGTAGTTGAAACTTTATTGATGAAATCATTACCGGTACATAGTGATAAAAAAAAATTAAAAAAATCATTACTGTAGAAGTACTCATATATATATATAATCTGTTTGCGAATACACACAACAAAATATTTGTATGGATACAAACATCGATCTTAAATATTTATTTTTTATCTAATAATTATAATTAAAAGAGTTTTATTGTAATTTGACTAAGAGCAATACTAATTATCATTTAATTATAACTATTAGATTAAGATAGATGTTTGGATCCTTACAAATTTTTTGCTGTGTGTATTGTAGGTGTAGAACCATCCCCTATATAGGCTATATATATATATTCTAGCTAGTTGCTGCAGTATTACTGCACTGCGATTAGATTAAGTGCATGAATTAGTTATCATCATTTGCTTGACCAAATTCTCTTTGGGCGCTTTCTCACCAACTTGCACTTCTACTTCTTTCCCCTAAATATTGCATTACTGAAACTATATTAGACAATAATATTATATGTGTTTGTTGTACATAAAATATATTATATAATATATCTTTTGTTTAAATAGACTCTTTGTTTGTTCTTTCCAATTTAGGGAAGTGCGGACCAGATTACCTGAATAGCATTTTGAATCTCACCTTAATTATATAATACCGGATGTGTGTTAGTAGATTCAAGACAATCGCACATTTAAAATTTATAATTTTTTTGGTTGATATGAATAAAAAACTAGAATAGAGGAAAATTACTCAAGATATTTTTTGGTAGGAAAAAGAGAGTTTCTATTTAATAATATTTTTTACGGTACGATTCAAGACTGTGAGTTTGTCATATTTATCAAAGTGGGAAAATGACAACCTCTCAAACTTACAAGCGAAGTGGGTAAAGAAAGAGAAAGTTATAGATTAAAAAACAAAAACTCAAACCCAAAATTGGATTAAAAAAGTTATATAGTTTGTACGTACCCACTAAATTTTTACTATAATAAATATAATAAAGTGGGTTCTTGTAGGTTTATTACAAGGTCATTTCTCTCTTTTGGCTTTTTTTAAGATCAATCCCTTTCCCAATCTAACTACAAGCTTGATTAATATTGGAGACAAAAGTGTGTTTAGTGGGTTGTGCTCGATCCCTATTCCCAGTTCTTGAAGGAGTCTATCTGTAAAGTGTCATAAAATCATAAACTTTGGTTAATTTCTTCATATCAAGTATTGAATAATAAAAATCAAAGCTAGTTGCCTCGAGTTGAGGTAGAAATCCCGTGTTGCCTACCAAACTCTGCGGGCCGCGTAAATTAAGAGTTTAATTGTTATACGTGTTTACTGAGTTTAATTCAAACTTGTTATGCTTCAAAGTTCAGAAATTTTAGAGAATATTGGATTTCCAAGTTTCTGCAATTCTACGTGTCGGCCATGATCAATTCTATTTGTTGAATTTAATTAACAGTGGTCGACCAAGTCCAAGACTAGTTTTGGAAAGAAAGAAAAAAAGAGTGCTTGTTTTTGGTCACATTTTGAATTGTCAAGTCACTTTCGCAAGTTTAGTGCATTATTTATGGATGGCCGTGTGCACATTTTCGACCCAAATCATTCAAATAATTTAATTTAAATTAATTTTAGATTGAATCAAATCAAATGAACATAAATAATTTAGTAATAAATTTAAAATGTACTAAATTGAATCCAAATAATTTGGTAACGAGTTCAAAATATATCAAACCGAAATAAATAATTTGAGTCATAATTTAGACATAAAACTACCTAAACCAATCCATGTGCAGTTCTACTATCGCAAAATTTGAGCACATAACTTATTTGACAAACGAAACCTAAAAATTGTCTAATAAGAGGTTTAAGAGTGGTTTTAACTAGAATATCTTACATAAAGAAATATAATCCATCTAAATTAAAAATGATTTCTGAATTTAAGAATCGAAATGCCACCTACAGATAATCATGCCAAACGTACTTATATATGGTCCAAGCGAACTTGTAATTGTGTTCTAATTTTAAATTGGATTAATCGGCCATCGAAAAGTATTGACAGGCTCAAAATAATTATCAATATCAAATTTCGTATCAAAAAGTGACTTCATATAAAATTAGTTACTATAATAGCCACTCTTAGTATTTACGGTGCCAAAATAGTCATTGATTTCGAAGTTCATGACATGGACTTACCTGTAGTCCTAAAAACTAGGAAGAATTGTATGCAAATAGCTTTCATTGGTTTCTATGATTTGTATATATATAACTTATTTATTAATTCTTGAAAAATCAATTTGAAAAATACTAGAAAAAATACTTTTAGATTATTGTGATATCTGATTAAACAAATTCAATAGCATATTAATTCCAAAAAATAGTAATTTTACCTTTTTACAAAACTCACAAAATTGAAAATTTTGAAATTCAAATATCATATCATCTCAAAAAAATTAAAGTTCAAAAATTAGAGAAAAAAAATCTCATAACAATTCAAGAAAATCAAAAATTAAAATCTAAAACTCAGAGATGAGAACACAGGCATCAATCATGTCATAAATTTTGAAACTGATGGTTATTTTGGGACAGTAGACAACAAAGTGGCTACTATCGTAACTAATTTTATATAAAATCACCTTTTTGTCATGAATTTCAAAATTGATGGCTATTTTGGTACTGCTAATGTCATACGGTGAATATAGGAGTAATTAATCCTTTTAAAATTTAATTTCCTGTATTTTTTATTGATATTAAAATAAAGGGTTAGAATTATAATTGTAGATTGAGTTTTGTATTGATGTAAGCGTAGGTATTCACGAACTCCTACATTCTTCTCGTTTGGTTTCCAAATCTAGTTCCTTTGCGCTATAACCGGCACTATACCTTTCAGCCCCACCTATTACCTTTTTTCTCTTTCCCAAACATGCCCTTTTCCAAACTACCAAACCACAGCTCCCGCCACCTTCTCTGACCGCCACGTCACCAAACTCAATGCCATTCTTGTCATTCCCTCTCTCAAAATTCACCTCTCCTTACCAAAACCCTCCTCAATAAAACATTTAGTGTCAAAATAATAATAATAATAATTTTCTTTTTGTTAGGCTCAGAACATCGTCTGATCATCTCGTTAATCTTAATATAAAAATATGATTAGTTATTAATTTTTTATAGGTTTTTTTTTTTTTTTTTTTGATATGGTACTTGTACTTTGTTATTATCCTATAAGTATTTTATTTTTTCAATAATTTTAAAAAATACCTTATCATTTGAATTTCGTGTTATTTAGTACCTGGTCAAAGTGAAAAATTAAAATATCCTTTATTTTCATATTTTTTATTTAAAATATATAGTAATTGAATTTAAAAAATAAAAATAATAAATCCAAAATCCAGCCCCTTTATGTTTATTTATTATTTTTTTATTATATGTTTGTATTTATTTTTATTTTATAAAATTCGGTCGACCTATAAGTATTTCAAGGTACAAAGGACCAGTTTTGATAATGCTTTTGAAGGTTTACTTTTTCTTTTTTCGCAAGCAGAAGTAGGAAATTGTGTATAGTAAATAGAAGTGTACCTCTTTAAAAAGTTTGCTCATTTTCATAATAAAAAAGAGAATATGATTAGAGGGTTGCTTGATGCTTTAGCTTTTTAATTATTATTATTATTATTTTTTTTTGAAAGGGAGAAATTTCATTCAATAAAATACCATTACAAGGATCGGACATACCAGCTGGTAATGTCTATTTGAGGGAAAAACACCTCCAATCCTCCAAACGCCAATAATAGACAAACATGTCATGATATCTTTCTAAGGCATACAGATTGTGCAAACAAAATCCAAGCCAAAGTAGACCAAAGGCTAAATGAACCCCTTTTTGGTTCATTGTACTTAAAAACAAAATCTCCTCCAACGGGACAAACCAAAACAAAGTCTAAAACCCAAAAACATCACATAAACAAACACAGATAAGGTGGATAGATAAACACTATCATCATTACACAAATACAAAGCAACGGATTTAAAAGAAACGTAGTAGGGAACAAAGAGCCACCCACCCACTGCTACTGTTACCGACAACATGTGAGAATCACGCGCCACCACTGTTGACCTCCTCAAGCCACACGTATACCATCACGGAAGGTGCATCCCTGCACGCCACACCACCGTCCAGAGGCGATGCCATCGGAGGACGGACGCGCCCTTACATACCCTTGTAAGATTCGGCTACACTGAAACTTTCTTCTCCAGATCTGTCACCATTGTCCACTTTATGCCCTCACCACCATTGGATTTGGCCACCTTGTAAGGATAGCTCCCGATCCCACAAAACAGAGGCTAGGTGACCGATGACGCGTCGTGGCTTGTCAATAGACTGCTAGGCAGAGGCTTTCGCATTTTGGTTTTCTAGAAAGAGGCTTTCGCATTTTGGTTTTCTAGAAAGAGGCATTAAGATCGAAGGTGTTCAGTGAAAAGTTTCTTATTTTTTTCTTATATATTTTTTTTTCTTTTTTCTTTTTATTTTTATATTATTATTTTTTAAACTCTTATTAATTTTCTTTTGCTACTCTCTCTCATTATTATTATTTTTTTATAATTTTTTTTCTTCATATTTTCCAATTATCCATATAATTTTAAATTTCATCTATTTTCTTTTTATTACCCTCTATTATCTGTCTATTTTATATTTGGTCTATCATCTTTTTTCTCTATTATATTTCTCGTTTGTAGTCTATCATATTTAAAATTATTACTTATTAATTTATTAAACTAATAATATATTTTTATTTTTTTTAAAATATAATGATAACAACTATTTTTTGTGAATTAGTTATATAAACTTATTAAAAATTAATTTATTGGCTCAAATGTCTCCTAAAATTTGCACGAGTTATTCTAAAATTTATGTGAATTTGCATGTTGCTACCTATAGTTGGAAATTAGCCTGAATACTCCCTTAGGTTGTTGTTTATTGACATTTGTAAAAAAAAAATACCCCCTAAAGATTGCTCAAATTTGTATAAAATGCCAATAAACAACAACTTCTGGGGGTATTTAGGTTAATTTTAACTTTAAGTGACAACATGAAAATTTGTACAAATTTTTAGGAGCATTTGAACAAAAAAATCTAAAAATTAAATAATTAATATAATTGAATTTGTATTTTTGAAATAAAATTTTAAAATATTCATACAATAATAGCAATAGTATATAAATTAAGAATATTTGGTTTCTTAACTATTCACGTTCATAGCAATTTAAGATTTTAGTTTATCAAACACTTCTCAACTGTTTTAAAGTTTACAGTACTTTTAAAATTATATTTTACTAAATAGTCAGTTATTTATTCTCCTTCATCCTCTAGTAATTTAGCTAATAGGTTTAATATGTCGTGACGACACCATATGTCGTCGCTATAAGTGTAATCTATAGCGACAACATATGATGTCGTCGCTAAATGGTCATCGAATAATGCACCTCAGGAAGCTTAACGCGCTAAAATTCACCGCCATGCTTTATTACGACGACATATGTCGTCGCAATAGACCCTGGCCATCCACCTGTCCTTTTTGTCTTTGAGGTGAAATTAAGGCTATAATATTCGAAGCCTGTACACCCCTATTGCAACGACATGTCATCGCTATAGACGTGATATTTACCCCATGACTTTCGGTCTTCAAGGTGAAATTAAGGCTGTAATATTTGAAGCCTCGTACACCCCTATTGCAACGACATGTCGCTATAGAGATGATATTTATCCTGTGACTTTCGATCTTAGAGGTGAAATTAATTTGGTGAAAATCTCCAACCGTATTATCCTATTGCGACGACATGTCATCGTAATAGGCTAAATATAGAGACAACTTTGTGACTTATAGCGACTACATATGTCGTCGCTATAGAGTCAATAGTTTATAACCACCCGAGACCTCATTTTCTCCTCATTTTTTCAATTCTCTTCTCTTCTCTCCGCCTCTCTCTGCCGCTATTCGCCGCCTAAGCAGCTGTCTAACCCTCTAAAATAGGTCATTCTTAATCCTTTTATCTCATTTTGTTTATTTGGCAATATTAGTGTTTTTTTTTTTTTTTTTTTTTTTTTTTTTTTTTTTTTTTTTTTTTTTTTTTTTTTTTTTTTTTTTTTTTTTTTT
>WUAT03231420.1:0-11369 GCA_010015005.3 Ulmus americana | reverse complement strand
GGTAGGGGTTGGGATTGGGGAGGATGGGATCAGAGGAGGTGGGGGAGGGGGGAAGGAAGAAGAAAGAAGAAAAGAAAAAGGAAAAAAAAGTATAGGGGTAATTTCAGTATTACTAAAAAATTTGATCGGTGCAGGGAACTAAATTACAATTTAGGTCAACTAGAGGGTACCTTTTTGTTATTTTTCAAAACATGCGTCTATTTCTATAATTTACGACAACTAGAGGGTACCAAAATGCAATTATCCCATGCAAAAATATGGTCAATAGTCAACGCCGGATTATGTATGCAAAGTCCAGCTCAGCAAGTTAACTGGCGTCAATTCAACTCGAGCTTGGATAGAAATGAGCTGATGTCGAAGCTCAACCGGGCCATTGTGAGAGTAATCTGCAAAAGAGTAAGTATATTAGAGATCAGGGATCTCGACTATCTTCTCGGTTAACTTTCGATGCTTAAGCTAGAATCATTTGAGATTATATTTCGGTTGAGAGATAGGGAGGTTTATATATATATATATATATATATATATACACGTAAGTAACCATACCTTTGAGAGGCAAAATGAGAATTATTTATAGTGATACCTAATGAAGGATAAAGGCGCTACTTCCATGAAAGAGAAATAGACTATTCCCTTGTGATGACATATGTGCATTTTGGACACAAGACATGTATTCCATAAAATGTGGGATCTTGTAATAGTGATTACAAGGATTTGTGTAATGATATTTGCATACAAGAGTCTTGAGTCCTCCATCCAACAATTGATTTAGCTGACTTCGTCACAACTTAATCTAGAGACATCGTGTCTCAATTTGACCAAGTGTTGAGAAGTGCCTTGAGAAACACTCTGATTCGGAGAAGGGACATACGTGCTAAATAGCCTGACACAAACATGAAGTGAAAACTCGAAGAGGTATTAGTGCGAGCACCTGTAATTTGGTCACGACAACCTTGCTTAGCGAAGTGTTGAGCTACCCAGCCTTGCTCCGCAAAGTGCTGAGTTGCCCAGCCTTGCTCAACAAAGTGCTGAGCTACCCAGCCTTGCTTAATAAAGTGACGAGCTGCCCCAAGGAAAGCCTAGAAACTTTGCTCGGCAAAGTTTTGAGTAGTCCCAAGGAAATACTAGCAACTCTGCTCAGCAAAATGCCAAACTGACCCCGCTTTGGCGCGAGCCTCATTCCGAGTTTAGACCACGAGATTCATCTTAGTTTTTTTTTTTTTTTTTTGTGAACTTGATCCGTGGACAACCTTCGTTGTGTGGATTTTGTGTCTTAACACTTACAATTGTCATAGCTTGGCACATCTGACATTGTCATCACCGTACGATTCACAACTTAACTTGAGAGGCGTCATACCCCAGGCTTCACTAAATGTGAAAAAGAGAAATGAGAATTGCTCTAGTTTGGCATGAGGAAGGATGTCAGCATCATCGCGACACCTCGCCTTGCTTGGGATGCTTTCAAGGGTGAATGAGTTTAGAACATACGGACAGCGTCAGGCCTATCTTAGCCAGTTGGTAAGATTGAAACTTGGCTGATTGCTTGGTCGTCATCTTAGTTGCTTTCATATTTGTCTTTTGATCCGAAAAAAGCTCGATTCGTCAAATTTTTGTTGCGACTTTGGTGCCGAAATGGAATAGCTAGGTGACGTGGATGCCAGTTCAGAAGTGATGAAATATCCTATAATAGCTATATAGCTTTAATGTATAGGATAAGGAAACTACTCAAATTGAAAGATTATAGCCAACTATATATTATGCTTAGTTTAGTCCTAGTTGATAGGAACCATCTAGCTAGTGTGGAGGCATTCTACACTCAACTATGGCCAATCTTAGACCTTCAAGGAAAGCTGTTGAATTTTAAATTTGTTTTTCAAGCCCGAAATCATTTGAAAGAAGTCCAACCCATTTCTTTGGAGGTCCAAATCATAGAACCTTCTGAAATTAGTTCATAAAGAAAATTGCGTCGTGTGCAAGAATTCGTGGTGTACAAGAAAAGAAAGTGGGTTAGGGTGTACATGTGTGGTTTATATTCATCCTATGCTTGTATAAATGCCTCTCTCTATAGCATTTGTAATCATCAAGTGAGTGAAGAAGTAAAAGACGTAGCAAGCTTCAAAGAGAAAAAGAGGGCTTAGTGAGTGTTGTAGTAAATTTTTTTTTCTTTCAGAAATAAACAGTTTTAGTTTGGCATTTAATTTCCAACAAGTTGGTATCAGAGTGAATAGAAATTTGTTTCAAATTATACACTATAGCATATCAAATTGAATCCCTTGATGAGACAAATCCAATGCCGCCAGAATCATCCCGATCGGAGGTCCAATGCGCCGCCACATGCTGCCAGACGTTTGCTTCCAGAAAGTGAGTCAATTCACTGAGTTAAATCGAGTCAACCGAGTTAGAACAAAGTCCAACCGAGTTGACCGAGCCACTGAGCCTGTTGATTGAGCCATCAAAGACGTTGATTGTTTACCAGGTTAGGGTTGACTTTGAACGTTGATCGAAAATTGAAATTTTGACCAGGTTCCTCCCAAAGTTTTTCGACATTCTGGATCTATACGGTGCAATCATAATTTTCAAATTCTCATTATATTGAGAAATATGGCAAATGGTGTGGCATCCTTCCAAGTCCCAATATTCAACAACAACAATTATGACTACTAGAGTATCAAGATGAAAGCCCTCCTTAGAGTGCAAGATATTTGGCATATCGTAGAGAAAGGCTTTAATGAGCTAGAAAATGAAGTTGCGTTAACACTAGCCAAAAAGGAGAGTTTGAAAGACTTAAGAAAGAGAGACAAGAAAGCTCTCTACCTCATCTATCAAGCATTAGGTGATGATGGTTTTGAGAAGATTTTGAGTGCAAGCTCTACCAAGCAAGGGTGGGAGAAGCTACAAACCTCTTACAAGTGATCCTAACAAGAGAAGAAGGTTCTTCTCCAAACATTAAGAGGTGAATTCGAATATCTACATATGAAAGCCTCCGAGTCTATTTCTGACAACTTCACAAGAGTGTTGACCGTTTCCAATCAATCAAGTGTGGGGGAAGATTGTAATTCACAAGACGAACCGGCCATGTGCTGTGACTACTACTCTGAAGACTATGAGGATTCATCCCATCAGTTGACAACCCAAGACGGAGATTTCTTGCATCTTGACTGAACTATAGATATAATCTATCAATTGTCTTCCATTGAGGAGCATCAGCTAGATAACGAAGCATGCAATCATTAATTCTTCTATTTGCATGCCACATTAAATTTTTAACATGTGTGGCATTCTGAAACAACCAACTAAAAATCTCAGAATTGAAGGAATATAGCATAAAACCTTAGTAGGCACCCCCTTCTTCATTGTCCCTTCATTCTTTTCTAATTTCCACCTAGACACCCCACATACAAGACAATATTCTTGGTCTTTACACTCCTTCCGATAGAGAACACAATCGTTACGGCAGGCATGTATCTTCTCGTACCCCATCCCCAAAGATTACATTGTGTTTTTCACTTTGTAAATGGATGTAAGAAGTTCATTTGGTTGAGGGAGAATCTCCACAAGTAATTTTAATAACTCTGAGAAACTCTTGTCACTCCACACGTTGCCGGCCTTCAAATTGTACATATGAACTATAGCTGATAACTTTATGAAGTTGTTTGTACAACCAACGTAAACTTGTTTCTCTGCATGTCCTAACAATCTTTCAAACTGCTCATGCCAATCCACTAAATCCTCTTTAATGTCATTAACTATACCAACAACATCATTGTCATTGCCATCAATCCCAACACCCATAGTAGCATCGTTAAAATTCACCTACACCGATGAGCTAGCACCCTTTCCATGCCAAGTCCACCTTTGATAGCTACTACTAATGCCGTTGAAGTAAAGCTGGCCCTTCACCTCTCTAACGGGATATAATGATTTTATAATAGTGTAAACACTGACAGTAAATGTGATTACCCACTCCTACTTTTTGTATAGTTTGTTCTATAAAATCATCCACCCCTCTTTGATACTCTAATGAAGTCCTTGGTTTTGTTATCCAAATGCCATCCATTTGTTCGAAAAAAAATTGGCTTAGTGTCCCCTTAAAATATTCGAAACCTCCTGCACACATTAACAAAAAATGCACCCACATACATCCCCAATTTATTTCAACCCAATAAATAAACCACTAATTAACATAATTTATCCAAAAAATAGAAAATATATCAAATTACATAAACTAAAACAAAATTAGACCAAATTCATCACACTACTACTTTACTCATTCCATTTTTACCACCATTCATAGACAAGTAACACACATTAACACTAAATCATCAACAAAATAACAATCTCTCTTTCCAAAACAACCTAAAATTCAAATTTTTTTCCAATTAACTTTATAAATCCAAAATTTCTTTATTCTAATCCATTAAAATATTTACCCATAACATTTCTAACATCAATATAACAACAAAACAACATTTAATCAGTTTATAATTAAGAAAATGCAAATTTTCTTACAATTTATCTAAAAATTCAAAAACTAAAAACTAAAATGCAATTTGTTTTTTTGGTAAGGTATGTGTTTACCAAAAAAAAAACACATACCTTACTAGGATGTAGCCATAAATGGAGTATTTTGATGTTCCAAGTCAAAGATTTGGTCAGAATGGGCTTGGTAGTGTTGAAAATTGTCGGAATATGATGTTTTGGTGAATTTTGGCTGAAATGAGGGTTTTGGCCGCAATGTTTTGTATATCAAGAAACAGCAACGGTTCTGCAGAAGCGTCACCGAAAGTGTCACGTGCGTCACACGATTAACCTTTGCTAAAAGTCACTTTTGGAGATGGGCATATGTAACCATCGCCAAAACTGCGCGTACAAACCACTTTTAGCGTGACTTTCAGACCTAACCCTCTTCATTTTTCCTTTTTGGTTTGTTTTTTAATTATTTTAATTAAAAAAATTAGAAACAGCAAGGGTTTTGACAAACCCGCTCTGTTTCTACTATCTCCTATTCCATATTTTGTAGTAGTGAGAGCAGACACCAATAGATCAACCTAGAAAAGTCCAACAAGAGCTCATGACTCCACCTACTTCGTCAACATCAACTACTTATAGAGACAAGTCACCTTCCTCATCTTCAAGTGGGAGTCAAAGTAAAAGAGATGTGCCAAGTACACGAAGTCTCCGAGAACTTTATGAGGTAACCGAACCACTAGATAATCTTACATTATTTTGCCTCGTTGCTGATTGTGAACTAGCAAACTTTCAAGAAGGTGCACAAGGTGAGAAATGGAGAAAGGCAATGGATGAAGAAATTAAATTCCTCAAGAAGAATGATATGTGGAAACTCACCTCACTTCCAAAAGGACACAAAGCCATTGGTGTCAAATGGGTATACAAGACGAAGAGAAATGCCAAGGGAGGGATCAAAAAAACAAGGCAAGACTAGTTGCAAAAGGATATAGCCAAAGAGCCGGCATTGATTACGATGAGGTATTTTCTCTTATTGCCCCGTTTAGAAACTATAAAAGTAATCATTTCTCTAGCAGCTCCAAACATATAGAAAATTCATCAAATGGGTGCAAAGTCTGCATTTCTAAATGGAATACTTGAAGAAAAAGTCTACATCAAGCAACCTTTAGGTTATGAAGTGAAGGGTGTTAGGATTTGTGCCCTAGTTTTAGATACGTTCAATGTATTGACAATATTTTGATTACGTACTAAAGGTTTTTATTTTGTGGCTATTAAATGGTGTCCTAATTATGTTCATTTGTTGAATGTATGTAAGTAAACTTGTTGTCCTAAACTATATAATGAAATACCTTGAGTTGGACGTATGAGATTTTCATATGGGAAAGATCCAATGTCAAGAATATAGTTTAAATATGTGGTCAACAACCGATGGAATAAAGTGGGATGCCTTATTCTTGTTAACGTTGTTATGAATCTATAACCCACCGTGGATAGCTTTTCCTAGCTGTTAGAGTTAAACTCCTAGATAGATTCATTGGTGTATGTCCTAATGGTGGATATACATTGGGTCAGGCCTAAAGTGGAATTGATTTAACACATCCATTTGACTTAATCAATTAACTTTAATAATCATAGACATATAGTCAATCTTAATCCTGAAATATAATTATGCCTTTGTCATTGAGACTTGTGTCTTTTGATATACCAAGGATGCAACTTCGAAGAGATGAGGTTGGACATACCCATATGTTGGAGGCATGACTTGTAAATGATAAAAAGTGATTCATAGATATGGAATCTATGGCTCTACTTGGAGTTAAGGTTATCCTCTTAAGGAATCATTCGGGTTAACGGAAATCAAATGAGCTCGACCACTTGAGCATGTGTTGTTCAAGTGGTATTATTGTTTATTCATAAACAGGGATTTTTCGTTATAGAATGATTGAGGTTAATAAAAAAGTGATCGATGAGATTAAACGGACTTAATCATGAGTCAATGCGGATAACATATGGGGATGATACATGAATGATTAATCCTAGACAAAAGATATTAATTCTTTCGTAATTACAATATATGATCAAGAGTTCAACTTCGGGTTTTTAGTGGAGTAACTTCGAAGTTAATAATCGATTACGAAATTGGCTTGGAGTTAATTTATCTATGATTATTGGAGCTTGATTATATATGTCCAGTGGGTCCCTTTGCTAGCTCAAATAACCCCAACCAATACTTAGTATGGAAGTTCTAGGTCAACCGAACAACCGTATGGGTTAACTGGATGACTGGATGAACGAAAGGCTTCAGAATTTGTCTCTGTCGAGTTCTGGGTGCGGAGACCTACGGAAAGTGGTGTACAGAATTTTAGATTCCAACCAGCTGTCCTACATTATATTAATGATTTTTTTGTATTTTTAATGCAGATAATTTTAATATAATGATATATATTTAAATAGAAAATATATTTATGAGATAATGGGTTTAAATGTTTAAATTTGAATTGTATATCTTGTTTGGAAGATATTTTATTTAAATGTATTATCTTAGATTGTATTAGTTTATTTAATTAGATATTTTCCCATATGTGGTAATATTTAATTAAAAAGGAAAAACTTTTCACGGTCAATCTGAGATTAGGGTTTCCTATTTTATATATCTTTATGTGATATATTTAATAGTAGATAAAAAACACAGAGAAAAAAAAAAGAGAGAGAGAATTTTTTATCTGAGAGCAACAAATGAGGCAGAGGAAAATAAGAGATCCCGTAGTCTTCATTGGACTATTAGATCCAGAGAGTATTTTCTTCTGGGAATTGCTTGGTAAGCCTTGTAGTTTTCATTGGAGGTGTGCCCACAATCATGTTGGTTGGTGGCTTGAGAATAGAAGAGAAGGCCAATTGGTTAAGGAGCTTCTCAAGGTTATATGCGCTATAAGAGGTATTAATCTATAAATTAATTTATTGTACTTATCAACATAAGTTTTAGATCCTATTGGTTTTATGATTAAAAATGTTTTTTAAAATATACCATTCCGCTACATTTTATTTCCAACAAAGGGACATGAAGACAAAGTCTTGAAGCTGAAAAAGGCTCTCTATGGATTAACAAAAGCACCAAGGGCATGGAATAGCCGGATCAACAAGTACTTCGAAGAGAACAGCTTTACCAAATGTCCATACAAGCACGCCCTCTATATTAAGATCATGGAGGAAGATGTTCTGATCATGTGCATGTACATGGATGACTTGATCTTTACCGGTAGTAAACCAAGCTTCTTTGGTGACTTCAAGAAAGCAATGGCCAAGGAATTCGAGATGAAAGACATTATGCTCATGGCATACTACCTTGGCATTGAAGTTAAGCAATAAGAAGATGTAATTTTCATTTCATAGGAAGGCTATACAAAGGAGATCCTGAAAAAAGTTCAAGATGGAGAATTTTAAGCTGATAAGCACATCGACGAGATACATAATCAAGATGTCCAAGCATGAAGAAGGCAAAATCATGGATCCAACATTCTTCAAAAGTTTGGTGGGAAGTCTACGCTACCTAACCTGCACGAGGTCTAATATCCTTCATGTAGTCGGATTGGTTAGCCGCTACATGGAATCTCCAACAACCACACATTTCAAAGCTGCAAAGAGAATTCTTCGCTATCTGAAAGATACAATTGATTTTGGCTTGTTCTATTCAGTTTGTAATGATTACAAGCCTGCTGTATATAGCGATAGCGATTGGGTTGGAGACATAGACAATAGAAGAAGCACTACTGGATTTGTGTTCTTCATAGGAGATATTGCTTTCACGTGGATGTCAAAGAAGCAACCAATAGTCACATTGTCCACCTATGAAGCCAAATATGTATATGCTACCTCATGTGTTTGCCATGCAGTTTGGCTCAGAAATTTGTTGAAGGAACTATGTTTGTCTCAAGAAGAGCTATCTAAGATTTGTGTTGACAACAAGTCAGCTATGGCCTTAGCAAACAATTCAGTATTTCATGATCGAAGCAAGCACGTCGATATTCATTATCACTACATACGAGAGTGCATGACAAGAAAGGATGTTCGAGTTGAGTACGTAAAGTCTTAAGATCAGATTGTGGATATTTTCACTAAGTCACTCAATTTTGAAGACTTTGCAAAGTTAAGAAATTTGCTTTGTGTTATAAAAAAAAGTTTAAGAGGGGGTGTTGAATTGTAAACTTGTTTTTCAAGCCCAAAACCATCTGAAAGAAGTCCATCCCAGTTGTTTGGAGTCCCAACTCGTAGATGCTTCTGAAATTAGTTCAAAAAGCAAATTGTGTGGTGTGCAAGAAAAGAAAGTGGGTTAAGGTGTACGTGTGCGGTTTATATTCATCCTTTTCTTGTATAAATACCTCTCTATAGCATTTGTAATCATCAAGTTAGTGAAGAAGTAGAAGAAGTGGCAAGCTTTATAGAGAGAAATAGGGCTTAGTTAGTGCTGTTGTAATAATTTTTTTTTCTTCAGAAATAAACAATTTAAGTTTGGCATTTAATTTCCAACACAAGCAAGGTCTTTAGCAGCTTCAATTGATAGAGAGCAAATAGGCTTGTTTGCTTTAGCCAGGAGCAACAACTTGACCCACTCAATTAGTAGTAGCAAACACAGAGGCATCAATATTTAGCTTGAAAACCCAAAGCAACAAAATTCCAATTTTTTGGTGCAGCTCTACCAGTAGTCTTAACTCTCAATCATTTCAAATCCTAAGTTGTTCTTGGAAAACCATATATTCAAAAGAGATCTAGGAAAATCTTGGTAGCATGACAGCCAGTAAATGAAAAATTTTAACACAAAAAAGTTTTTTTGGGGCAATGGCCAACTTCTAAGCAAAATGCCACCATTTCTCTAAGGAAGAAGGATTCAAACTCTTGGCACGGTCTCTCAAATGAAGGACGACCCAAAAGCCACTATAAACCAAATGTTTTAATTCTTAATAGAAATGTCAAACCAATTTATCTGGAACCTAACAAGGAGCATAAGGAATATTCAAAATCATAGTAGCATTGGCATCACATAATTGTTCAAAAAAAATATTGCATTAAACTATAAACTAAGGTAACTTCGTTACATATGTCTGGACCTCTAATGAAACAGCCCCAAGTTGAAGATAAACAAAATGAAATAGTAATTGTGATTTGCATTTGCTGAAATATAAACCGTCAATACATGAAAAGTTTGCTATATATAGCGACGACATAGTTAAATTCATCTCAATACACTCGTCATTTGTCATTTTCAACTAGAGAAGCTTATAGCGATGACATATGTCATCGCTATACTAATGTTGTCGTCGCTATAGACTTTTCAATAGTTCGCGGGAAAATTTTGGAGCACTAATTTCCTGGGAAAACTCGATAGCAATGACATTTTTCGTCACTATAGATAAAATAAGTGTCGCAATATTTATTGTGTTTTTGAAGGAAAAAAATGGTGCTTTATTTTCCCAAGCATGTCGTTGCTATAGAAAAAAATGTCATTGCTATATGTTTTGGAATTTTGAGGAAAAAAATGGCACTTTATTTTCCCGCACAAATATATAGCGACGACATTGTCATCGCTATAGACAAAAATATTGTGTCTATAGCGATGCCATTTTAACTCTATAATGATGACACGTCCGTTGCTATAGACAAAAATATTATGTCTACAGAGACGACATTTTCACTCTATAACAATGACATGTGTCGCTGCTATAGGGACCTAACAAAAAACCTAGAACCCCTTTATTCTTCCCCATTAATTTCTCCTCTACTCTCTTCTTGCTAGCCATTGCCACTCGCCGTTGGTAACTTTCTCTTTGATTTGGTTTGGTTTTAGATTGATATTAAAAATGAATTTGGAAATCGATTGTGTTGATTGGTTTGGTTTCTCTTTGATTGTTGGTTGTGTTGATTTCTAAACTGGTTTTTGGTTTAGATATGGGTTTTTGGTTTTGGATTGGTTTTGTTTGATTTAGTTTTGAAATTTCATTTGAAAATGGATTTTGGATTGTGTTTGGCCATTGATTTTGTTGATTATGTTGATTTGGAAATACATTTATGATTTTGGAATTGGTTTAATTTGTTTTAGATTGATATTTGGTTTGGTTTAGATTGATTTAGTTTTGATATTAGATTTGGAAATGGATTTTGAATTGAATTTGGACATCATATTTGTTGATTGTGTTGATTTGGAATACGATATGTATTATGTTTGGCCATTGATATTGGATTTTGTATTTTTTTAGATATGACCGATGTTATGTCCAACGAAGAAAATACTGGAGGTGATCCTCCTCATCCAAGTGGTTACAGGTTATCAACAACCTGTAAGTCCAGTAGGTCTTAAGTTTTTGGATACTTTTGCTTTGTTTTGGTTATAAGTTAATTTATATTTGCTAGTTATTAACTGTAATTTTTATAAATGTAGCACCTACAAGGAAAAAAAAAAAAGGTCCTTCTCAAAAGGCCTAAATTTGCAAAAACTATAGGAGGTTAATAGGAGAAGACCGTTGCTCATTATGTTCAACACGGTCGAGCATATATTGCACCCGATTGGAGGTAATGTGAGGCTTTTATCAAGGTGCATGGGAAATGAGATCAAGTTTTCAGTGCCCCCATGTTACAATAAATGGGTAGATGTTCCAGAGCATTTTAGACGTCGTTCTTGGCCGTGGTTGAGGTAATTAACCTAAACTTTATAGTTAACTTATTTCACTAAATTTGTTAGTTTAAAGAACTATCTAATTCAAATTTTTGTAGTCTTTTTTGGATATTGTGAGCAATCATTTTGCAGAGGAGTACTGAGCGATTGTAGTTGGTATTTGTTGGTCCGTAAGGCTACCGAGAGGGGGGGTGAATCGGTTTTTCAAACTTTAAAAATGTTTTAAAATAATTTTTCC
>WUAT03231310.1:0-11370 GCA_010015005.3 Ulmus americana | reverse complement strand
AAAAAAATTCTTTTTTTTCTTCGTCTTCTAATGGAAATATTTGTGCTTCTTCCAACTCTTATGTAGAGGAAGATTAGAGGGTGGGAACAACTTTCCCTTTACACACACAAAATGATACATTAGATACCGCAAGTAATTGAGGAAAAAATATTAACACGAGATCATTAAAAAAAAAAATAAACACTCACCGCTATCCTTGATCATAAATACGATATTGTAGGTTTATTGTCTATTTTTGTCCTTTCTTTCGAGGTGAGAAGCGAGGAGACCATACATACAACCTGAAAATTTATTATTAGAAACATTTTAAATTCTAAAAAAAATTACTGATGGCATCGAAACAAAAACATTGCTTCTACTTACAAGTGTTTCCAATTCTACTCCTGGAGAAATAGACCGCAAAATATCAGCCCGCAAGAGATGCAACTAATTACTAATTGAAATTATTATTTGAAGAAAAAAAAACATATATATTAGCTATCAAAGTATGAAAAGATTGAAATGAAAACTATAATAATAATAATAATAACCCATATTACTCACTGTCCTCCGTTCTCCTCTGAAAAAATATAATTGTAAATCCTATTTTCAACTACACTCAACTCGGTAGGCCTAACAAAAATACTTGAATCTTCGAACGTTAGTTTCATCTGCCCCTTCAGGCATGACGGCTAGTAAAGTACCATGTGAAGTTTTGCTTCTACGAGTCAGAATATTAGGTTTCCTGACTCCGTCAGAATTGACTTCATCAATAATGTTGTTCAGTGCTTCCTCCACTTACCACATCTTGTCGTCCTTAAAGCGACACTACTACTTTTGAGTTGTTATTTCAAGATGCAACCTCTAGGTTTTCCAGTTGACAGACTTGAATCATCAGGTTCAGTTGGATTGAACAAATTGTAGCATGCATAGAGCCCATCTCATTTGAAATATGCTCTAGCTTATTTTCTATTATTTGTAAGGCATCCAATCTTCTACATTTTCCACATCATGGATCGACATCTTCTAGTTACTTTCTATGCTAGCAAAAATAATTTAAAATACACTCTTTGCTGCTGTTAGTACTCTAACAATGCAGGCTAATATCTACTTATTTATAAGAGCTAAAATTTAAACGTTGCAATGATAATGGAAAGACAAAAAAATTCACTAATTACAAACATTGGAACTCTACAAACCTCATGACAATACAAATGTTATAGGAGGAGGCTACTTTAATGATGAATTTTAATCGAGGAATACCAACAGTCTGGTTCTATAATTTTATTGTTTGAAGGGTGCCTAAGTATACCAAGAGTCTCCGAATATAATTGATAACAAGTAGTTGATTTTCAAAAAAAATTAATTACAAACACCGAGACCACAAATCTTACAATACAAATGGAATAGGAAGAGGCTCAGTTGATAATAAAAATTATTCTGAGGACCCAACAGTCTCAAAATTGTTGGATTCCATTTTTTGGTGATCTTGGGGTTTATCAATTTGACATTATGGATGCTTTTTATTGGCTTGGTGATAGGTTGGGAAATCAATCAAATAGCAAGGACAATTAGTTGCAACTATCTTGAAAGCATTGATTTTGGATTAACAATTGCTACGTACAATAAGTATATCCAAGAAGTGACAATGCAGTCATTAAATGGAATGTTTAGCTTTACTCCTATCCACAAAATTTGACAAAATATCAATCTAAATTAATGTCTAATAAAGTAACATATTGTCGTGATTTTCACCAAAAAAAAGGGGGAGTTTTTTGTTGGCTTTGCGCTCAATATAGGGGAAAGAGATTATCATTTACCCTTTTTAATTTCTATTTGTAGATAAAATAACATAAACAAGATGTGTTTCTTAGCCCTATCAACCCATGCTGATGTTTGAGGGTCCTTGTGTGACCAAATGGCACTAAAAGATTTTGTATTGCACGTGCACGTTTTCAATGCCCTTATTGATTCTGCTACAACATCTTGGCCATCCGAGTCATCCAGATATACAAATAAGACAATCATGTAGAAAAATAATGGAATTTAGAGTTGTATCTACAATAGATCCCACATGCAATTGACATTTATTTTTATTTTTTTATAGCCATTATAGCCTTTTAAATAAGTAATAGCTTATCTCTTCAACATTAAGAATAACTAATTTCTTAAACACTGCTAAGTCAATTAGCTGCTCTTTAAAAGTAAGTTCATGACAAGACACACTAGTAATTCTATCATTCTTCCAAAGATTAAGTTCAATTTGCAAGACACTAAATAAAGTAAATGTAACAGCATAGCAATTTCTATGGAATCTTCAAACATTATTAGTTTCCTTTGTCTTAACACTAAAATAGTTTTTCCCATATAAAAATTATACATTCAAAGAAAAAGGCCTCTCAAATTGAGCAACTAAACTCTTAACTTTTGGAAGAAGAAACCAAAACCAAAAACTTCATCTACCGATTCTAATCCTATTTAGTGACAGAATAGGAAGTAAAAATAAACACAACCGAAATGAATTTCCATATTTCAAAATGAAAAAAAGGGATGTAAAGATAAAGCGATGGATTATACCATACTCATAAGTGCAAGGGTAAAAGTGACAATGAATGATTTGTAACTGAGACAAAATGAGATATAGAAAGCTATAGTCTAATATGATCAATTTCAGTACAAAAATAGGAAGTCAATATTCCAAATACAAACTACAGCAAACCAACCGAACTAAATGCATCAATGGTTGCATCTATTCTTAACTACAATCCCTAAACTTCCCAGTTAACATACACAAGTAAATCACACTTACCAACACAACCAGTATTTCCTCTGCTTCCAAACATAAACCCCACATCAATATAAAAAGTTTAGTCACTTCCAAACCATCAAGGTACGAACTACCACTAAGTAGCCTAACAAATTATCTCAATGGTTGAATCCAAGAATACCTACAACCCCCGAATTTCTCTTGAACTTACCAACTTGATCATAAACCTAGAATATACAATCTATAAATCACAAACTTAAAATCTAATTTCATTCAAATAAGACGATCTCAACTAATCGATAAAACTCAAAACATACAATCTAGAAATGTATAAACAATTATAAGAAGTTACGAATCCAGCAAATCTAATATCTTCAATACAAAAATCCCACAAACATCTTCAATATAAGAAGCTACAAATCCCACAAATCTACAAATCCCACAAACATCTTCAAATATAAGAAGTTATAGATCCACAAATCTACAAATCCCTCAAATCTCATGATCACCCATTGTTAACTTTTAATACACATCACAAAACACAATGACATATACCAAGATTATCAAAGGGGGTTGCCAAAGAGAGACAAATCTTAGGGTTCACAAAAAAGCGACACCAGAAGCAATCAAAGAGTCGATGGCTGAAACACTCAAAGAGGCAACAATGAGACCTTAATAACAATCGAAGAGGATGAGGAGGTAAAGAGGAGGAGGATGAGGATGAAGGGAGAGAAGAAATATCACCAAACTTGAAAGAAATAGGAGAGAAAAATGGACAAAGAAGATGAGAGATTTGTTAGTTCTAGAATAATTATTTTTAGGGTATTTTGAGTGAAATTATAAATTGATAAATTGGATAGGAATGAAAATCAGGAATAAAAATCAATAAAGGGAAAAAAAAAACAGCATTAAATGATTTTCTCCCTCTTAGTCAAATTACAAGAAAGTCTCTTTTAATTACAATCATTAGATTAAAAATCAATGGTGTAGATCCTATTTGTTCCAATACACACAATTTTGTTGTGTGCATTATAGAAGGATCCATTTATATATAGGCCCGTTTAGTTATTTGGCCCAAATCTAACACGAAATACACTAAAAGGAACAACCTAACATTTAATACATCGAGAATACCACTTTTATCATTAAGGACCACATTTAGTTAACTTAACATTAAAAAAAAAATTAAAAAAAAAGGGTAACTAAGAGGGGCTCGGTGGGAATGAAGAGGGCAGCAGCTATTTTTGCCAAAAATAGAAGGAAAAAAAAACCAGAGAGCACCGCCATTATCTTTCATTTTTCTTACTGTTGGTGACTGTATTTCTAGCAACGAGTTTAGTTGAGAACAAACAAAGAACGAAACTTGAATATTCGGTATGTTTGATCATTTTTTTATTATTATATATTTTGGATGAAATTTGGCATGTTTCTTTTTGTTTACGGTATAAAAAAGTTGGTAGAAAGTTTATTAGTTGTTTGGGTAATATTTGTGTTGTTTTTATATTTGATTTGCACGTTTTTGGTTCAGATCTTGAGTTGCTGGATTTACAGGTGAGCATGATAGATTTTAGTGTAGCACGATATGTGGCGCGACATGAAGCGCAATTTCATGCCCAAGTTCTTTCATGTCACGTCACCCAAAGAGCAATTTGACGCGATATATCAAATCATGCTCGTGATTAGATGTATCGCGGCCCACTTTTTAGTCCTGTTTTATGGCTCGATTTGTAATCATGCAAGGATGTGAGATATCATGCTTCAATATTTAATTTTGTTTTTCTATGATTGGGATAGATTAACTTAGAATTTCTTTGTCATTTGTGAATTTACAGAGATGTGTCTGGCAATTTATGTTGCGGTTGGGGGTAGATGGACGGTAGTGTGTGGGTTGTGGCAATGGACAGGTGAGAAGGATAGTAGATTAATGGTTGTTGATGAATTCATGCCGTTGAGAGAGCTACACGATCGATTTTATGAGAAGTTTGGGATAAACAAAGAAGAGTTCAATTTGAAATTAAGTTTTTGTGCCAAAAGTAGACGAACCAGTGGACCGAACTATGTCAAGGATGACGAAGACCTAGAGGCAATTTTATTGGGCTAGAAGAAAAATACAATCAATACAGCCTTGCAAGTCATATTCTTCCTCGTCCTCAACAACAACTTTTGCTTCCTTTGAAACTTGAAAGGTTGTAGAAGAAGATGAAGACAACGACGAGAAAAACAATGAGGACAAAAAGGTGGAGGACGAGGAATAATATGACGATGCTTGTCTATGGCATGATTTGTTTTTGGACCAGCATAACTTGGAAATGGAAATATCGGATGAAGGCAGTTTTGAAATGGTTCAAGTGCTAAAGGGGGGTTTTGGGGTTGCCGATGAGGGATCAATTCCGTACATACCTTTTCCTAAAGGAGTTGGATCAATTCCTTGTAATGTAATAAGCGGGCAAACATCGGATGCTTCCTTTCTTGACAGGTTCAACCTCGAGATTAATCAAATGTTTGAGATGAAGGAATAGTTGCAGACCAAGCTCCACGAAGTGGCAATGCATCGAAACTTTGAGTACAAAGTGGTGAAATCAAACAAGTGGTTGTATGTGGTGGAGTGCATTAACAAGAATTACAAGTGGTGGGTATGTGGCTCGAAGTTATTGAATTCGACTTATTTTATCATTCGAAAGTACCAAGGAACTCACAGTTGTTCGTTAGTTGGACGCAACATGAACCACTGGCAAGTAACTTACAAGGCGATTGAGTGGAAATTTAAGTTGAGATACGTAGGTGTCTCCGAAGGACCGACCCCCAGAGGCCTTGTGAACCTTGTTCGTGAAAATTTAAAGGCAGGTGTTAGTTAATGGAAGGGTTGGAAGTCAAGGCAGTATGCGCACTCCCTTATTAGGGGTTTTCCCGAGGAAATTTTTCTACTTCTCTCGTCATATTGTCACATGTTAAAGGTGAAGGATCCGGGGACCGTCACTCATATAAAGGTCGATGACAATAAGAAATTCAAGTTTTTTTTTTATGGCTCTTAACGTATCGATAAGGGGATTTGCTTGCATGCGGAAAGTGATCGGTTTTGATGGTACCTTATTGAATTCCACATGCAAGGGAACCTTCTTGGTTGCAACTTGTCAGGACGGTGGCTACAATTGCTATCCCATTGCATGGGGTGTTGTAGATTCAAAGAGGGATGAGTCGTGGAGCTGGTTTCTCACTCAACTCAAGGTTGTTATTAGAGAACTAGACAGTTTTGTCTTTATATCCAATAGAAACCCTAGCATCTAGAAAGGGGTGGCAACTATCTTTCCGCAAGTAACTTACGATGTATGTTACTGGCACGTTGGGTAGAATTTGAAGAACCGATTTAAGAGAAAAGGCGCCAACACCATTTTTAACCAGGCTGCAGAGGCTTACAAGTTGTCGAAGATTAGGGCTAAGTTTGCCAAGTTTGAATATAGGTATCCTCATGTGCACGACTACCTTTCAAATCAAGTGGGTGTTTGGGCCAAATTCTGTATTTACTATTTTACCCCTCTAACGGGATAGCTGGCATCGTGCCACGTAATTTCACGGTAAGAGTTCAACGTCGTGGCCCATCTTGTGGGTTCAATGTGATGGCCCATTCCTAGGCTCTACGTCATGGCCCATCTCATGGAAAGCCCAACCGTTAAGTTTGTCCATTTATGAGCTACTCACTCTATGGGTCAGCAAGCCCATTCTACGATACACCCCGCCCCACAGGCTCGAGTCATCTTACAAATTGGGTCACACCTTACGTCTCGGGTCACATCGTATGGGTCGAGTCAGCCCATAAGTTAGGGGCATCCTACCGTACGAGTCGCTCCATGGTATAGTCAGTTCCCACTTGTCTCTTGACTTTCCAAATCTGACTATGTAACTTCCCATAGGAGTTACATGGCATTGAGAACACATTATGACCATCAATGCTCTATTATGGCCATTAGATTATAACTCCTCATATAAAGCCCAACAATCAGCCCCTCATAATGGGCGTAATGGTAGATCGCCTTGAATCCCCATTATGGCTTCCTTGATCTCCTCATCTCTATAAATACCCAAAGACACATAATCTTTGGGTCTCTTCTATCTTCTATTTCCTATCGATCAGACCTCTAAGCTCCTAGATTCCTAGAATCAATAAATAAGACTCTTCATCTCCAAACTCCAACCAGGGGCTCTCCCACCTGAGACTCTTGGGTTCCTCATACACCGTCGTAGTGCCAAGCTTGTCTTACTTATCGCCATCGCCATGCCTTAGACTTACGAACATGCTAACACTTTCCTTGATTCTTTGATGTTCTTTACATCATTTTGTATTGTCTTGGATCTTTTCCCATGCTTTACGTACTAACTTGATCGTTGGAGTTCCTTTTGCTGGCACCCCCCTGGTATCAAGGATTTCATAATCACCATCTGATTTTTTGTCTTAAATTCAATTGTAGAATTTGACCCCTACAATTTGGTGCCCATCGTAGGGCCTCGGTAATACATCATCTATAACTGACCTTCTGCCATGGCAGAGAATTCAGACACTCCTCCCTTTACTCCAGACTTCATGGCCCAGATCATCATGCTCACCACTCAGGTCCAAGAGCACGCCAATAGGTTCATGGCTATCGAGGATGAGAACGTGACTCTATTTCATGAGAATGGTAATCTCTTTGATAGTCTTTTTGCGGTTGAAACTATTTCTCTCCTAGAACTACAATTCCAAGTCCCAGTTTCTAACATGCAACCTTTGGTGACTCCCAAACTCGAGAACCCCTCATCACAACCTTCGAGCAATTTTAGGTCACCTGCCGTCCAACATATTAGCCCACCAATCACATATGAATCTCCATCACTTATCACTAGTTTTGCGGTCGATACAGCCTTGCTGAATGCCATGTCTGCTCGGATAAACACATTACACGCTGCACCGAATCAGAGTCTACAATCGGCTATCCCACCTACTCATAGGTCTGTACTAAGGTGTGTCCTCTAGGCCTCAATCTACACTACTCTCCCAATGGTGACTGGTCTGATCTACTAGCCAGTATCACCAATTTCGAGTGTTAACATGTCTCTACATGTGTCATCAGGGACATGAGCGATACCCTTGTTCACGAGTAGCATAGATCTCTTCTCTTTACCCAGTACTCCGCTAGAGTAAGCGATAGCCAAAAAATTCACGAAAATGGAGGCTATGATTCAAAGGATCCCTAGGGTCCCAACTCCGCTCAAGAAGAGCCTTCCCCATAGCTATGCAGACTCTTCGTTCATAGACTCCATTGCCTTGGTCCAAATGCCCAAGAAGTTCTCATTTCCAAACACGAAGATGTATGATGGCACCACTGATCCTACAGATCATAAGGCATCATACAAGCAGAGCATGTTCATGGCCGCCATACCACGAGAGCAACATGAGGCGTTCATGTGCAAGAGCTTTGGTTCCAGCCTTCAAGATCCAGTCCTCCAGTGGTATACAAACCTTCCGAATAATTCCATCTCCTGCTCAACTCACGGATACCTTCGTAGAGCAATTCGTGAGCAATAAAAAACTGGAGAAGCTATTTGGCGATCTCTATCACATTTAGCAGTGATGTGGAGAGTCACTCCGTGAATATGTAGGACACTTTAATCGCGAGAAGGTATCCATCCCATTCTATAACCAGGAGACCGCGGTTGACGCTTTCCGAAAGGGACTCCTCCCTGATGGAGAGCTCTACAAAGACTTGATTGAGTTCAATTGTTCGACCATGGAAGATGTCTTAGCCTGTGCACGGACTGAGATAAGATGGGAAGAAGATGAGCTCCATCGTGTTCAACGTTCCTCATCCTACGACTCATGTTCTGAGGATAGGCATACCAAGTGACCCTTCCAAGGACCTTACAGGCAACCCACATCGCACTTGACAGAGCCATACTATGCTATTCCACATCGGGTATCTACACACGACCAACATCGTCCGCTCAACATGCCATCTACTCAGTCGAATGAGCGCTCATCCTCACAAGGAAACCGCATTTGCATCCCTGAATACAACCTCAACATCGAGCCTGTTGAGTGCGTAGCTATCATGAAGAATATAAGAAACACAATCAGATGGCCCTGGAAGAACAACAATGGGATACCACCAAGTATTGTGAATTCCATGGGGATCACGGCCATTCAACTCCTGATTGCATAACTCTACGATTCGAGGTTACTGACCTCCTCAAGAAAGGACATCACCAAGACTTATTCTCTGACAAGGTCAAGAACACACTCGCTCAACCCGATGCACACACTGTGAATGTCATCACAGATGGCTCAAAAGTTAGTGGAATTACATACTCCGCCACTAGGCGACATGCGCTTATTGCAGTCAATCTGGAAACCAGCGCCTTTCCTACTTCGCCAAGTGCAACTTCCAATCTTATACTCTCCTTCATTGATAATGAGGACTCTACCCTCATCAATCCTCACCATGATGTGCTCATCATCTCACTACTCATTGCCAATTACAAAATAAAGAGGATTCTAGTCGATAATGGCTCATCCATAAACTCATCTTCCTTAATGACTTGAGGGAAATGAACATTGATGAGTCCCATATCCATTGCCGCTCCAAGGTCCTCATTGGGTTCAGCGGTGAACATAAGTTCACATTGGGGGACATCACCCTCCTGGTTTACATAGATAGAGTTAACCTCCACATTACATTCATCATGCTCGACAGTCCATCGGCCTACAATGTCATCCTTGGTAGACCGTGGATCCATGAAATGAGTGCAGTACCCTCCACGTTCCACCAAGTTATCAAATTTCCCACCATTTGGGGTGTGAAAGAAATCATAGGGGAATAAGGTGTATCACGCGATTGCTACCGCAATACCTTGAGGGCCAAACCCTCTACCTTATAGCAACTATATTCCACCCTGGCTGAACACGCAGACCCCAATTAGCCAATCATAGATGAGCTTGATGATGTTTGTATTCACCCTGATTTTTCAGATCACAAGGTCTAGGTCGGTGCATGTCTTGGATCTGACCTCTGCCTTGCACTCATTGAGTTTCTCAAACAGCATCATTACTGCTTTGCTTGGTCCCACAAGGACATGATTAGAATCAGACCTGATATAGCAGTACACAAGCTCAAGGTCGATCTCGACCATCCTCTTGTCAAACAAAGGTGACTCAAATTTGCTCCAGAGTGTAACAAGGTCATCAACAAAGAAGTACAGAAGCTACTAGACATTGGGTCAGTCTGTGAGGTACACTACCCCGACTGGCTAGCTAATGTTGTTGTAGTACGAAAGAAAAAAGGAAAGGGGAGAGTGTGCATTGATTTTACTGACCTTAACAAGGCTTGTCCCAAGGACTCCTTCCCACTTCCACACACCGACATGCTTGTGGATGCTACCGCTAGTCACGAGCTACTAAGCTTTATGGATGCCTTTTCAGGTTATAATCAAATCCTAATGCACCCAAATGATCAAGAGAAGATTTCCTTCATTACCGAGAGGGGCATTTTTTGTTACAAGGTCATGCCTTTCGGTTTGAAGAATGCGGGTGCAACCTACCAAAGGTTAGTTAATAAGATGTTCGCAGACTATTTTGGAGACACTATGGAAGTTTACATAGATGACATGCTCATCAAGTCTCTCCTTTCCAATTAGCACCTTGATCACCTACACCAACCATTTGAAGTACTCTAGAAATACAACATGAAACACAATCCTACCAAGTGCTCATTCGGCGTAGCATCCGGTAAGTTTCTGGGCTTCATGGTCACACAACGTGGCATCGAAGCCAACCCTGACCAGATCCAGTCAGTAATGAATATTCCATCTCCCACTTGCATACGAGATATCCAACGCTTAGCCAACTGTGTGGCTGCACTCTCCTATTTTTTCTCACGCTCCTCTGAGAAATGTCACCTTTTCTTTAGCATACTCCTCAAGTCTAAAGACTTCGAATGGACACCAGCCTATGAGGAAGCTCTCTAAGATCTCAAAAAGTATCTAAATTCTCCTCCACTCCTTTCCAAGCCCAAGGATGGAGAGCAATTGTTAGTCTATTTGGCAGTCTCTGAAACAGCAGTAAGCGCTGTGCTCATCCAAGAAGAAGATAGCAAGCAGTTCCTGGTCTACTATGTGAGCAAGTCCTTGCTCGATGCTAAGACACACTATACTCAGCTAGAAAAGCTCGCACTTGCACTCATCACCATAGCCCACAAACGGCAGCCTTATTTCCAGTGTCATCCAGTCACCATGCTCATGACCTACCCATTGAAGAGCATATTACATAAATTAGAACTCTCTGGATAACTCACCAAATGGACTGTGGAACTAAGTGAATATGATATCACTTTCCAACTACACACTGCACTTAAGTCACAAGTGTTGGCTGATTTCATCATAGATTTCTCTCCAAATGTTACTCCACAAGCTGATAAGGAGTTGCTTAACCTTACGGAGTGCTCTACTTCCAAGTGGACACTTTTTGTTGATGGGTAAAGCAACAATAACGGCTCCAGCATTGGTCTAGTGTTAACCTCACCAGAGGGAGATGTGATCCAACAAGCCATATGCGCAACTTCTATGCCACCAACAACGAGGCTGAGTATGAAGCCCCAATT
>WUAT03231199.1:0-11370 GCA_010015005.3 Ulmus americana | reverse complement strand
GTAACGGACTATCTGCAAAAGAGAAGGCAGTCAGAGTAATCAAGGAGCTGTTCCCCGATTAAGCTCCCATATTTTTTTTTCTCACTTATCATCTAATAATCCAATATATTATTTGGTCAATTTTGTGATCCAATCTAATGATCCAAAATTTTCACAATAAAAATTTGATATATGTATATATTCTTGTATCAAATAAAAATAAATATCTATATATAATAGTTTTTTTCGGTCCATCAGTTGGAAATTGGATTTTCATACCCATTATTCACCATCCAATCCAATATAATTAGATAATTACATATCATTCAATCCAAGATTGAATTTGATTGGATTGGTCTGTTTAAATCCCATATATATAATATACCTTCTGCAACTACTAATTATCTATGAACATTTATGTTCTACCTTATGTACAAATGTGAAATGTCTTTTGAAGAGGGATTGAGGTTCCAACTTAAAATAAATTAATGCTCAGTGGAGTAACTCAATCTCTATATAAAGCTATAGTATTTTTCATATATTCCCAATGTGAGACTATTTCTAATAATTATTGAATAATCCAAAATTTTCACAATAAAAATTTGATATATGTAAATATATTTTTGTATAAAATATATATATATATATATATATATAATAGTTTTTTTCGGCCGATTGGTTAAAAATTGGATTTTCATACCCATTATCCCCCATCCAATCCAATATAATTATCATTACATATCATCCAATTCTTGGATTGCGAATTTGATTGGATTGGTCTGTTTAAATCCTATATATATATATATAATATAATATAATATAATATACCTTCTGCAACTACTAATTATCTATGAACATTTATGTTCCACCTTATGTACAAATGTGAAATGTGCTGGACATGCAGATCATAGAACAAAGGAGAGGTCAATTGGACATACCTTTACTTCTGATATTGGGTTAAGAAGTTGTTGATGTTCCACATTTGACTTTGTATACCTCTCCATTACTGATTTCATACTGTGGATCCAGGAAGTATTAAATTAACAAGAAAATTATTGGCATAATTATAAAAGGCTATTAAATGTATTTGCTTTTTCAACAATTTGTTAGGGAGCTAATTAATAAGTTCAATTCTATATTAAATTATAGATCAACTTTCCAAATTGGTTCCTCATGCATGATCCCTCTCTATTTATATTGAAGGCTATTAAAAATCATTTTTCAAAATAATAACCCTACCTAGAAGCTAGGTTATTTAAATTATAGAATTTTTAGGTTATTTAGCTTAATAATTACTTTTCGTGTATGTAAGAGGTTATTTTCTAAGTTAGCTAATAGCTATATATATAGATATACGATAAATTTGTTTATTTATATATATTATCAAACAAATTGCAAGAAAAAACAATACAATCATGCTGAAGTAGGGTTAGGTTTGGAGTTTCTTTTTTTGTTTTTATTAGATTTCTAGAAAGCCATTTCATGGGAGAGGCCATGTGTGGTGGACAACAAATTATCCATGGATGAAGATTATACAAAGCAACTACAAAATAATCTCTCTGTATAAAAGTTTGAGAAAGTACAACTAATATTAAGATTAGAGCATGTGTATGATTATGTCGTTCTACCTAACACACTGATCTACCAAATTAACGCCGTTAAGGATGTCAAAACCATGCATATACATCATGAAGATTGAAGACTGCCAAAAATTCTTATTTTTTATTTATAAAAGCCAAAAGTTCTTATAACTACCCCGAAGACAAAAGTAAAATCTCATTTGAAACTTGGTGAGTGTTATGTGTGTGTGTGTAGTTGAATAAGGGAAAGCAAACACTGCCATTATTGAGTGGTAATGAAATTGGTAGATAGGGGTGAGTTAAGGTTATATGCTTTTGTAGTTGATTAAATAAAGAAGATTAGAAGGATACAAAGAAGATTAGTATGACCCTGTGCAAGCATCACACACACATTGAGATTTAAATATATAACTTGAAAGGCATTTTTCTTTCTTTGGGAGATAAAGGTTAAGTTTTATTAAGTTGTATATAAATAGGGGATCAATTAATGTAGATATAAATAGACTTCATTTTGATTTTTTCTTCCTTCTTTTTAGATATCTTAAGTCTCTTGCAATTACTTTAATACCATATTGTAAATTCTGTGTGGGTTGATCATAAAGAAAACTTACTTAAATTTTAATTAAAGAAAACAAATTTACATTATACATCTACCACATATATTCTATACAAGAAAGAAAACATCTAAATATCAAATTGATGAAAGGGGAGCATATTCCTTCAATTCATACACACAAATAGAAAATTAAATATATACAACTCATAATCAATATTCCAAATGTGCGTTATATCGAGATTGGAATACATGTTAAAATTCTATTTCGCTATTATAAATATTAGTTCATGATCTTAATTTCTAGATCTTTGTACTAAACATATTGGTTAGATAAGAGAAACCGCTTATTGATATTTTTTCTTTTTTCCAATTTGCATCTTGATTGGAATACACATACAAAATAACTAGCAAAGGCCTTGGATATGCTTTAACAATTAGATAATAACTAGCAAGCCTCGATCGATCTAAAACACAATAAATAAAGGAATTTCTCATTTATAACCCATGATTCCCTATCAAAGTAAAATGAAATAAAATTTCTTAATTTGAACTCAAATTAAATTTGCAGGGGAACACACCACATGCATGCAAACCATAACTGACTATAAATTTAAACTATATAAATAGAACATATCAATTAATAACAAAATCCTTATAATTATGATTGTAAAAAAAAAAAAAAAACTAAGAAACCTATATAAAGAAAAAAGATCATCTGAAAACTGAAAGAACCATGAGTGCAAATAAAATTTTCCTTTTAGGAAAATTTGAAATAAGAGCTAAAATAGAAAACAGTATTTATATGGTGAGAGAGAAATAGGTAAACCTGGTGTTAGCAAATTCATAGATCTTCCCTGTGCTGGAGAAGATGACAAGGCCTACTTCTGCATCACAGAGAATTGCTAGCTCCTTCGCCTTCTTAATCAAACCCTTTCTTCTCTTTGAGAAAGTCACTTGCCTGCTCGTAGGGTTATCGATCCTCCGAATCACAATCTTCCCCCTTCCCATCCTTTTCCTCTCTATATAATTTCTAGGGTTTCTGCAATAAAATCAAAGTTTATAAGCAAGAAACCTAGCATATATGACTTAAATTGAAGAAGATAAGAAAAAGAGAATTTTAATTTAACCTTACAAAGGTTTATCCAAAAGTGAAGCTTTCTACTACTTTGTGGTTGAAGGATGGCTTAAAAGGTTTTTGATTGCAACTTTCTTTGCTCAGCAGACCTTTATAAGCCAAAAAAAAGGGTTGTATTGGTGTGGAAGTGTGCGAAACTTATCCAGAAAAAGCAAAAAAATCTTAATGTAAGGATCTATTAGTGGACTAAGTATTAAAATAGAATAAGTGCCTTGTACTTGTACAGTAAAATACAAAGGACTACTAGTTCTCTCTATATATGGACTCCTAAATGGTCTTTTTCTAATGATAATTTTTAAGCAGAAAAGCTGTACAGAGCTTCACCAGAATCTCTACACAGGTGGGAACACGACCTCGCGTGTCTTGTATAATTTTGGGAACTTTTTCAGGTAAAGTTTAATTTTGCATTACAAGTTTATAATTTGCCTTAATCTATTTCATTATTGTTGATGACAAACAATAGAACCCTCCTGTACTACTGATTAATCCTTTGCTAGTTTGCTCTGACTAGTGTTGGGAGATTTTGGGTCTTTTCATTTTCAAAAGTTAGCTCATATGGTGAGGTTTTCCCTCACACTTATAAACCTATCACCAACTCTTTTCACAACGGATGTGCGATAACACAAAAAAATTTCCCCCTCACACATCGGGTCTCTTGGATTGGTGGCGACCCGTTTCTCCCATGAACTTTTGGGCTAAGATTTTAATAATCTGGACTCTGATACCATTTGTAAGGATTATAGACCTCACATATCTCCACATTGATATAATATTATTAGGGCCTAGACATAGGGTTTTGCTTTTGCATTTTATCCGAAAAAGCTCATACCAATGAAGATATTATTCATATTTATAAACCAATGATCATCTTCATACGTAACTAATGTAAAATTTTAGTCACATGCTAACAATATAAAAAAGTCATATGTACTGAATTAGATGCTATATATATATATATATATATATATGCTTCATCAATTAAGATTTTTGGAGAATTTGGAAATGAAAAGATGATACCAATATCCATACACACTAATATTTTATATATCGGTGCTTATATAGTAGAGGATAAAATTCGATACTAAGGATTTATTCTATTACTTTTTAATAACAATATATATATATATATATTGATAAAATCTGATATGTTGTTTTCTAATCTTTTACAAGTACTCAAATAAATTTTTTGCAATATTAGTTTTGGTGGCGTATATATGAAATATAATAAAACATTAGAAATTAATATATAATAGATTATTTACTGTTAAAACTCTAAATATATAGTTTTGGAATCAATAAAATCAATTATTACATATTCTAAAAAAAATTACATTATAAAACAGTTTAATATAACTATTTATAACACATTCAAGATTAACGAACTCATATATATTTGTAATTTCATGCATGGGATTTCATCCCAAAAAAATTAATCTCTTGAGAGGAATAGTCCAAACCCAATATAAATTTAAAACCATCCCCATAGGGCATATCTAGCCAATGTGAGATCTGATTCACAAATCCAAAAAACCCTCTTGAATAAAGGACCACCAAAATCTTCATAGTTCGAGCCTCCCTACTTAATTAAGCGATCATCTATCTGCTCATCTTCTTGACACTACGGTCAAACGCTCCATCCAAGGTCTCCTCTTCTCTGGATTGGGAGACACGTTTTACATGAAGCACTGTAGCACTGCCTGCCTCTAGAGCTCAACATCACAGATTATCACGAGCTAAACTAGGGTTCACTACCTCTCCTTGGTTCCACAAAATTGGGAACTCATCCACATGAACAAATATGGGATGTAGCTTTGATACCATTTATTAGAAATAAGATTTATACATTCAAAAAATTAATCTGTTGAGAGAGGAGTAGTCCAAGACCATCCTCATATCCAGGGACCTAGGTTAGGGGCTGAAGTCCGCAGTGAAACAAAAAATTTATCTAAAAAGGTATAAATATATACATCTAATTAATTGATAATACTTTATCGACAAAAAAAAAGCCCCCATAGAATTTTTGAAATATGAAAAAACCCTCGTAAAAAAATCAAAACCAATCACTAATAGACTAATATTAACTATAATATTTAATAGTTATTAATTTTAATTAAAAAAAATTTCATCTCAAACTCCCAGTGTAAATTTTTATTGATTATTTCGCAGCAACCATAAAGGTTTGTGCATGGAAATTAACTTGGAGCTGATAAATTTGCTGGTGGCAAGTATAACATAGGAATTTGGATGTATCTGCATCGTGCCAGACAAACTGTTGGGTTTGGAGAGAGTATACTAGAGGCAAATAAGAGCATAAATTCTTGCTTTGTGCGCTCTAATTTGGTGGTTGGTTCTGCCAATAAACACATCAAACGCTTCAATACCTTTTGAACTTAATATTCTCTTTTATATTTAAAAACTATAAGCAGTGTCACTCACGCCTATAGATTTAAACAAGATTTACACAATCTTGATTTTGTAACATGACTGTTCGGGACATCCTAGTAACTTAAAAAAGCAAAAACGATTGATCTAATTAAAATGAGTAACCTTGTTCCCATTTCTAAGATTAAAGTTACAAGAAATTCCATATTTGATTAAAATTATATTGAGGATATATCATCTAATTAAAAGAGAGAACCCTTAACAACAAGGAGAAACTCTCTTCCTAGCTGACTAAGGACAAGGCCAACATTTAAGCATTTCTAAAAGGCCCACTAAGATGTTATATATATAGGTGCTTCTATAGTTGTGATATTTTTTTTTTTTAAATTACTATATCGATAGTGATTTCATCAATACTTTTCAACCACATTATATTTTTTGACAATTTTTAAATATGTATTTCTCCAATATCTTATAAATATCATTATAAAATTTTGTTTTAAACCAAGTTTTCGTTTATGATATATAATAGATACTAATGGCACATTTTTATTTTTTTAGATAATACAAAATCTATTACATCTCTTCAACAAATCGGATTACAACATAATTTTATAAGAATATTTTTAAGACATTAGATAGCGACATATTTCAAATTCGTCGAAAAATATGATGTGATTGGAAAATTATTGATGAAATCACTACAAATTTTTTTTCTTCCATATATATACTTATATATTTATTGGTAATTCCAATCTATACTTGGTACTTCTACAAAATAAATATCACCTTGAGGCTTGAGGTAAGATATTTCACATTACCAAAGAGTGTACTAGGATGATCTTCTTAAAAACGAAAACATATAGATGCCCAGCATATAATGTATCAGGATCAACTTTCGTTTAAGGGTATTTCATATTGTTTTGGGTAGTTATAAATAATTGCAACAATTTTTCTCTTATTCAAAAAATATAAAAAAATCTTGAAATTTTGTTTTACTTTATATTAATTTGTAACTCAAATTAAGTTTTGTAAATCAATAGGCTATTTTTTTAATTTAAAAAAAAAAATAATGCCTAAAACATACTTAGTGAGGCTAAAAAATTAATTGCACGAAAATTATTATTTTTATGATAATAAACTGCTTGAATAAGAATTACATCCCTTAGGGATTCTCTTTGAGTTTTTTTTTTTTTTTTTCCTAGAGGGCACTATGGTTTGTGTGGGGGTAAGAGGCAGAATGTGTGGGGTTAACAAGCAGATCTTTGGCATTGGCCAGGGCATGTTCACAACGCATGTCTGTGGAGGCTAGCTGTGTCATTGTCCCGTGGTCGTGTGGAAGGTACAGTGGTTAAGATCGAGTTTAGATTTATGGTTGCTTGTAGTGAATTGATGGTTTCAATGTTAGGGCTACTGGGATCCTCTTTGGGTTGGCCGACCGGTGAGGTCTGATTTATTTGGTTTGCACGGGTGGTAGATCTAGTAAAGAAGAGGTGGAACGACACTTCTAGGTGTTATAGAGGTCTTTCTCGGTGTCCAGGTGTGATGGAAGAGGTTGTTTTTCCCTATTCGGTGGGTACTACACCAAAAAAGCCATTTAGTGGCAGTTAAATCTATGGACTGCCACTTTTGTGGGTGTTACTAAAAGCCCAACCGCCATCTAAAATATATGTAATTGTGCATATTTAGTGGCGGTTCCATAGGAGAACCGCCACTAAATATTTGGTATTTTTAAATTAAAAAATATATATGAAATTGCCTCCCCCATAATCCAATATAATCTAAAAATACCTAAAATAAATATAATCCACAAACAACAAAATACATAATCCAAAAATACATAAAATAAATATAATTACATAATCAAGAACATAATTTGGACTATAAGTAAAAAAATTGAAACATGAAGTTACAGATTTTTTACTTTCTAGTTAACGGTATAATTTAGTTTACGAGTTCCACTAGATGAGTCATTTGAGATTGCTTCTCACATGAGTTAAGGATGCTTGGAGTGAAAATCTGAGTATTCGTATAATGTCTTCTGGTGATTCTGGTTTGTTAATCCTACAATAAATGCATTGCATTTTAGTATTAAAAAATCATAATCACCAGAAGCATAGGAATACTCGCATTTTCACCTTGTAGTGATTCTGATTTGCTAATACTATAAAGCGTTGCATTTTAGTATTAACAACCAGAATCACCAAAATCATAGGAATAATTCATATGAGAGTAAACCTAAATGGATCTTCTAGTGTAAATTATAAACACAATTATCATAAAAATAAATAAATAAACCCTGATACCCACTTATATGAAAGTCATCGTCCAGAAGTACTGATCTTATTGTACAACCGGCTCATTTGAGGATATTGCATCGTACACAACTTCAACCAACTATCCAATGGCTTATGTTCATACTAATATCCTTGTGCACAACCTACGGAAGTTCCAGCAGCTGCATTCTACATCCAAACAATATAAATTGTCATTTTCAACCTCAGAATAACAACAAAATATTGCAACAATATCAAAATTTCAGCAAAAAATTACAATCACTAAATAACTCTAAATTTCCAGAAATAATTCTACAAAATTTCATTGAGTAGATCCAAAAAGTATAAATTTTCATTTTTAACCTCAGAATAACTAAAACATTGCAAGAATTTGAAAATTTCACTAAAAATTACAAATCTTTAAGAAACCCTAAACTTCCAAATATAATACAACAAAAATACATTGAATAGATCCAAACAATATAAATTAACATTTTCAATCTCAAAATAACATAAAAACTGCAAGAATCTCAAATTTTCGCCAAAAAAAATAATATTACAAATCCCTAATATCTCAAAAACTATAACAAAAAGGTATTAAACTTCCAAAAAAAAAATACATGTAGAAACAAGTGGACAGATTTTTGACAAATGAAGAAGGAGTTTTGGCCAAAAATTGGGCCAAAAATGCCGCTGAAGAGAAGTTTCATGGCCAACAGAACCCATTTGTGGATCTCTATTGGTTCTACATGGCACGTGGGGTTAAGTGTGAAGATAAATATACTTTTACGTGGCAGTTCTGTTTCAAAATCACCACCTTAAACAATTAACCTACATTTAGAGGGGGTTTATTAGGTAGCAGATTTTAAGTAAAACCACCACTAAAGTTCCGAAAAGGCACGTCGTTCTTACATAAACAATAGGTGGTGGTTTTTTTTTTTTAATTTTAAACGCCACCTATTCTACCTTTTAATGGCAGGCTTTGATGAACCGCCACCTTTGTTTCGCTTTCTAAAGCCTTTTTTGGTGTAGTAGGAGATTGGGATTCCAGCGAAACGGTCAGCTGTGCTTCGGCGAATGGAGGGTATCGGAACACGTTATCATGGGTCTTCTGTTCCATTGGTGGCTATTGCACTTTCTTGTTTTTACTTGTTTTATTATTCTTTTTTTATTGGGATTTTGTTTTGTTTTGTTTAGTTTGTTTATGTGCTAGGATTTGCTCGTAAAGTAGATTGAATCCTAGCTTTTGTGTCAATCTAATTTGGTCCAGGTCAAGTGTTGGTATAGTTTGGATCAGTTTGGGTTTTCTTCAATAAATTGGGAGTGTTCCCCTCCATATGATGTTTCTATAGAGAGGATATGTTTGCAGTTCATACTCAAGAGTGATTCTTGGCACCATTTTACCCTTAATCTTACAATTTGGTTGGGAATTTTATATAACATATGGTATGTTAAACTGAGAATCTCATCAAACTCATACTTCGTTGATTCCCATTGAGAAGAAGAGCCTTGAAGCTTGAATTGGGTGTATTATTGGGTACTCAAACTTTTGTTTGAGATACCCTTGTGTACCACCTACGTCTCACCAAAGAGTTAAGGATTTTGAGTATATTGTTATTGAGGTGTCATCTCTTTAGAATTTGATTTGCTTCTTAGTTTATGGTTTCGTCAACTTTGCTTAGGCATGATGTACTATCTTAGTTTAGTTGGAATGGAATCACTTTCCCTTTTAAAAAAAACATCCCTTAGAAATTTAGACTATTTAGACTATTTAGACATAGAACTAGCGATCATTTTCAAATTACTCTACTATAGATATTTTAGCCCCAAAAAAAATCATATTTTTTGTTAATTAAAATTTGATTCAGGATACTAATATTATAAATAACAAGAGTACTACAAGAAACATGGGCTTTAGTAGTAAATAAAAATTGCCACAAAAGACCTAAAAATGCCATAAAACTATAAGCAACAAAATTTTGTGACACTTTTTAAAGTCTTTAATAATCCATGTCGCAAATAATAAGTGATATTTTTTAAAATGCCACAAAATAATTACGGCACAAAAAAGAATACAAAACAAATTGCGACACAAATGAGAGAAGTAGTTTTTAATAATATATGTCATAATTTTGCCACAAATTCTAAAAAAGTTCTGTAATAATATATTTTTTTACGACAATTACAAAAATACCACTAATAAATGCCACAAAAGGGATTTTTTTTTTTTTGGGTCGTGGTTGTGGTAGATTCTTTCAATATATAATTATAGAGCACCAATATGATCATTTTCCTTTCATATTTTTCAACCGAATTATAATAATTATTACATTCTCAAGGATATCTAAGAACATTTTCTAGCACTTAAAAGCTTAATTATGAACTCTCTAAACATGCTTAAGCTTAATTACTAATTAGTACTGAGGACCCCCAAGTGAGACTGACACACATGTGAAGGACTAAAATTTCCATCCGCCAATCGAGGGGAGTTTTGGCACGCTGTCCTGTGAGAGCTAAGCCAAAGGCAAACAATCCGTACATCAAGGTGTAACAAGTTGTGCTAGTTGTGCCCTTTTGGCCAAAATGACCTAGACAATTGGAAGCACTCTATATTAACATATATATGGAAAATTAATTTATAATTACATTAATTATGAAGTGCTTAGGAGGTTGTCCTAAGTGTCGAGGCCAAGAATGATAAAGGGATGGTGTGATTGTCTCCAAATACAACTTGCTATTGGCTACAACCCATGTGGGGCTAGATTTTTTAGACCAACACTACCAAAAAAAAAAAAAAAAACTTAATTTTCTGGTATTTATTACCGGCATTTTTGTAATATTTGTAATAAAAAAAAAAATTTACTATGCTTTTTTAGAATTTGTTGTAAAATTACGACATTTATTATTAAAAATTGTCTCTTTCTTATGCCGCAATTTGTTTGCAACATTCTTTTTTGTGCTGTAATTATTTTGCAGTATTTTTAAAAATACCACTTATTATTTGCAATTTTGGCTATTGAAAATTTTAGAAAGTGCCTCAAAATTTTGCCGCTTACAATTTCACGTTATTTTTTTAGGTCTTTTAAGACAATTTTTATATACCTTGGCAAGAAATTTTCCTTGGTGGAAGGGGTCCTTGGATTAAGGGCACCCAATTTCAAGATTAGATTAAATTAACGATAGTTATATACTTATAAATGCCTCTTTTGTTGAGCTTTGCCAACTGTCAATCATCAACAAATCATAGATAGCATAGACCAAGGAAAAAGGTGATTTTGTGAACATTTTGTATTAGTTTATTCTATCCCACCAATTCACAGTGTGGCTTTAATTATGAGTCATTCCACCATTGACTACTATTTGTTTTTTGATTTGTTAGATTCATATCATAAGTTGTACAAATTAATTGGTAGATGATAAGCACATGAACTTTATCATAACTTTCAATTTGCTCCAACCAAG
>WUAT03231088.1:0-11371 GCA_010015005.3 Ulmus americana | reverse complement strand
TTAACCTAATTAACTATTAAAATTGGCATTTAATTGTTTTGAAAAAAATCTAAAAAAATAATTCCAAGAATTTAAAAAAAATAATAATAATCATGTTTAAATCACCTCTCAAACACCCAATTTAACAAATCATGTTTACATCCTGTTTAAATCCTGTCTCAAACATCTTTTCAGTAATCCTGTTCAAAATTTTATAATCCTGTTCAAATAATTATCCTGCTCAAATTACTAAAATCATGTTCAAATCAAGTCTCAAACAGGCCTTTTTTAATGATTATTCCTAATTTATAAATACAAATTTTTGTAATTATTATTATTATTTTAATTTTTTTTTACGAATAGTTTAAATTTTGAACCAAGCAAACCCTAAAACACTACTCCCGAGACTATATGTATTGGATTGAACCAACTAATTAACATGCCATGAAAATTTGACTGTAACGCCAACACCAAGTAACTAGCAACTAGCAACTAGCAACTAGCAACTAGCAAGTGATAGAAATTTGTTTTCATGTACTTTCTTACATTTTCCAGAAAACCAAACATATTATTGATTATTTTAAAAGCTTATTGCACAATGGCTCCGATCTAGCATTCTTGCCTTAATTGTTTTGTACAATTTTATTCATAATCTCATATATAAATGTTTGTTTTCGTCCATTCCGTTAATTTTGCATGTATATAGAACAATAGAGTATGCTTATAAGGGAATTTGTGAGAAATTTTCTCAATGCGTTTTCATCAATATATTCATTTAAAAAAAAAAAAAAAACAGATCAATATATTTATTTTTATTTCAACAATAAACTTGTTAGTTTTAAAGTCTAATGAAAAATAAGTGGTTAATTGAGGTCATTTTCGTCTAAATACCCTTTTGAGTATACTACATGAGAGATGCATGTGAAATTGAACATATGAAATTCATAGTCCGGAAAAGGCCGACAAAAATATACATTTCATACGGGATTAGAGATAAAATTGCAATATTTTTTTAGGACAAGGTTGCTTAAAGGCAATTGTGGGTAGAATAAATCTTTATTTTAACAAAAGTACGTTCTTGTGTGGCTTGTGTGTTTTAAACAAACTCATGATAAACGACACTTGGTATATTTACATTCATAAATCGTAAGATTAAGTACATTGTCTAACAAAAATTAAAGATAAATATTATTGATGGATTAGAGTCGAACAGGACTCATAGTACAAATATTTAAATGAGACATCGCAATTATAAAACGATTATATTCTAATAGAAGATTCGTTGGACTTGTGTCGTCGTCTAATGAAATGTAAACAAAGGCTGTTTGATATGTGATTATGCTGCACTTTAGACAACGTGTTTTAAATAGAATATTTTAAACATAATTTTTATTTAATTTAAGTATTTTAAATAAAAATTATATAAAAAAATAATATTTTTATTACAAAAGTAATGGGTTCACACGATAATATTATTAATTTTATATAAAAAGTGATAAAATTTAAGTTTAATAATAAAAAAATAATATTTTATTTAAAAAGTGATAGGTCTACCATGATGAAAAAAGTAGTGGGTTGGATTTAATAAAAGAATTTTGGGGAGAGTTTTTGACAAATATCGGGCTTGGATTTTTCATTTTTGGAATTGCTGAGAGAGTTTTTACAATCGGCAACTACCAACTAAAAGTATTTTGTTAATTTGGTGAATTATTTCATAATTTATTTTTTTAAAATAAATTGTTTGATAAAAAATAAAAAATTATAAGCGACTGATATAAAATTTAAGTACAGCAATTTAAAGTTAAAAATAAAACTGATTTTTTTTTTTACCAAATGCCAACAAAAGCAAAAGAATAAACTATTAAAAACCACAAAAATGTCAAACTAACCGAAACATAGAAGAAAACAATTGTCTTCGCGAAGAATTATGAACAAAAAGAGATGGAGCAAAATATATCATCTCCTTGAAAGTACCTTATAATTGAGAAATATTCAATTTATTATAACAAAAAGTTAACAAATTATAACCTGCAAAACCATTGGAAAGAAATGATGAAGCTGCTTAAACTTAAGAAGAAAAAAATTATTAGTATAATATAGAAAGGAGAACAAAAATAAAATTAGAATTTTTTTAATTCTTGGAGTTCATGCCCTTCTTGACTTCCTCAGCATTTTCTTTGACAAATTCCTTGGTTTCGTCAACCTTGCCGAGTACACCATCTTTGGCCTTTTGGGCAGTGTCCTTAGCCGAACCCCATGTGTCTTGCACAGTCTTCTTCGCTTTCTCCGTCACGTCTTGGGCTGTTTCCGATACCTTGTCAGCCACATCCTTTGTCTTTTGGCTTGCCTGCAAATATATTAATCCATATTTAATCTTCATAGGTAGAGATAATTAAGATCATATAGAGCTTCATACATATATAAATGTGTGTGTGTGTATTACATTTTCTGCAGCACTTTTAGTACCCCCTTTGATATTTTCCGCAGCCTCCCTCGCGTGGTTCACTCCTTGTTTTACTGCATCACTCGCATTTGAACTTGCCTGCCATTAGCAGATAATAGAGTCAATAATTGTTTTTTTTTTTTTTAAATTCTTGTTTTCTATGAAAGAAATTTCAATTGTTGTGAATAAATGTATAACCAGCAAAATTTATCTAAAATTTTACCTCTTCGAATGAAGAAAAAACCAACAAGATATCGATGATTCTTTGAGTTTTTGCATTTCTGATTTTTGTTTTATTTCTTTTTATTTTTTCCGTTCACTATGGGTTTGATTTACGTTTCCTCATTTTTATTTTTATTTTTATTTTTTAATATAAAGGCCTACGAGCCTTATTTTTATTTTTTTAAAAAAAACAACAACGTATACTAAAAAATCATCAAAAAAAATCTTGTGATTAAAAATATAAAAGAAATTTCTATCATAGGAATAAATAAAAATTCATATCATACAAACACTTTTATATATAAGAAGAATAAGGGTAGGTTCAAGTAAAAAGGACGGAGGTAGTATCCCCTCAATTTTCTTCTATCTTTTATATTTTCAAAATTCTAGGTCATAGCCCTCATAATATATATATATATGTATATATCATTTAAAATATATCACAAATATATATTTTGTATAGTGTACAAGAAAAAACAACAAGAAGTTCAGGTAAAAACAAAAGCATAAAATTAAAAGTGACAGATTTAAACATCAATCTTAGGCCCTTGTTTGATCAAAATGCATTGGAAAATAATTATTGCTGGAAAAAATGAGATAATTAAAAACTTAATTGACGGAAACTTACATGGATACGTCTCGAGGGGCCTGGCAAAAATGTTGTAGTGTTGTGAGTTGTTCTCCTCGCAATTGTTGCTCCAAAATTAGCAACTTTTGAGAGGCTGGCCACATTAACAAGGGTAAAGCTTGCCATTTTTTTTCTATCTTCTTTTTCTTCTGTAAAATATTTTGGTGAACTGATTTTGTAATTGATCAATGATTTGTTTTAGAGAAGAAAGAGTATATAAAGTAGGTGAGAGAGAACTTGTTCAACTTTGTGGTAGTGAATTGGGAGCATTCCCCGCAGATTATTGGTTAGGAAACCAAATAAGACCCAGTATTCTAGCACACTATTAGTACGGGTCCATTTTCTTACTTGTCAGCCTCTATATTTAGTTTTAATTAAAGTGGAATATTTATTCAAATAGGCTTTTTGTATTTAGAATGTAGTCACTTTAGTATAGACTTAACAAGACATCAAATCTAGTTTTGAAAAAAAGGGAAAATATCCTTTTATATTTGTGGTTTGACAAAATATCAAAAATAATTGTAGAGTTCCGTAATTTTTTTTTTTTTTTGGGAGGAATTAAAAAATGTCAACATTATTGAGTTCGTCTGGCTTTTTTTTTTATAGTTTTTTTAATGGAGTTGTTCTAAGTTACTAGTATGCAAGAGGTTATAATTAATATTTATAGAACCCCATGGTAAATTTTTATACATTGTCTAATCACAATACATACTAAAATGATATTTTCTCTAAAAAAAACATTGATCTCAAATATCCAATTTGATGATTCTTCAGTTCGATATATATCCTCTATTGGTCTACATCTCTAAATTATAGGATTGATATATTTCTAAAATAAAAGAGTCTATGCTAATAAATAAATAAATAAATAACATAATTATTATTATTTTTAAAAAGAAAGAAGGTTATGTACTGTATCCATTATTGTATCCACATGTATATCTTATCACATCTACTCTCATGAAGATAGATTAATTAGAGACCTAAAATGTAGTATGAGAGAAAAACATTTGTGAAGAAATCAAATCTCTTTGATATTGGGATGAATTAAAATGAATTGATAGTGTTTGGTTGAGGCTAATGAAATGAAAATCTTTTTAAATTGCAATAAACATTATTAGAAAGAATTTCCATTGCAAGGGGTGAGATAAGGAAAAGATTTTTTGCTCAAATTCTATGAACAATTAATTAGCATATTAAAAAATCATTGGAAAGAACATGTTTGGGATAATAGGATCTCTATTGAAGTGCCCACTTAATTTTTTTAATTTTCAATCAGATAATTTAATTTAAAATTTTTTCATTCCATTCTATTACTCTATCACACACCTCCTGAATTTAGTGATTATATTTTAATCAAACTGCATTTCCTTTCTTGGTTTTATTAAGGTTATGTTTGGTGGAGTAGAAAAGTATAAGGAAAATGAGAGAGGCGAGATTTTGAAAATGAAAATGAAAATTTGAATTTTAAATCTATATCATATCATTAATGTTTTAATCATTCTAATTTTGGAGAGAAAAATACAATCAATGGGCTCTCATCATTTTTGTTAATCCACGTGGATTTGAGAATTATCATTTGTCTTTCGGTCTCATTAAAGTCGTGTTTGGTTGAATAGAAAAGTAAACAAATGAAATGAGTGGCAGGATTTTGAAAATAAAATTTCGATCGAAAAGAAATGAAAATGAAAATGCATGCAATCATTAATTTTTAATCCTTCCAACTTTGGAGAGAAAAATAAAATCTAGGGGCTCATTATTTTTTTAATCCTTGTGGGGTAGACAACTATCATTTGCTTCCGAAAAGAATAAAATGTGTGGCGGGATTTTGAAAATGAAAATGAAAATTTGAATTCTCTGATAGAAATGACAATAGGGTGGAATATAAATAAATATACATGTAGGACATTAATTTTTAATCCTTCTAATTTTGGAGAGAAAAATAAATCAATGGGCTCATCAATTTTTCAATCCAATTGGGGTAGACATCATTTTTTTATAGAAGGAATGAAATGAGTGGAGAGATTTTGAAAAGAAAAATTTTAATTCTTCCAACTTTAGAAATAAAAGGAAAATCTCGATGGACTACATTTTATCATTTGCTTGTAAAAGGAATGAGATGGGTAGAGAGATATTTGAAAAATAAAATGAAAATTTGAATGGTTTGGAAGAAATGAAATTAAGATGTGAATCAATATGTGCTCTCTATTTTTAAATCTTTCTAACTTTGAAGAGAAAAGAAAATTTATGGGCCCACTATTTTTAATCCTCGCTTGGATAGAGAATTATTATTTGCTTTTGATTAATAATAATTATAATAAATTTATTTGTTAGTGTTTGCTAGGAGAGATAAGAGAATATATTTATATATTTCAGATATAACTACAATTGACACTGTAGTTAAAATTCTCGGGTCCTTGGAGATTAGGGAAACATTTTTTCTAAGCACATCCAAATATTACAAGATGTTCTTACTCATACGATAAGACTAAGAATGTCTTCGGTCATGGTGCCTATTATTAAATTTTTGAGTAGTTGTGTGTTCTTTTATCGAGGACGTACTTAGAGTTCACTATCTTACATTTGTGATCAGTATCAAGATACTCCTTTGGTTCTTTTCCAATTCCATCAACGAAACTGAGAAGATGATGTGTTTCAATAAAATAAATTTTCTTAGTTTTCTAGTTCGTCTGTTTCAATTTTATGGGGAAAAAATAATTGCTTAATTATGAGCACGTGATGATCATCCCTTTCTCCTAACTTTTTATTCTAATTACCACACCTTCAAATTGGAATTTGGATAATACTGTACTCAAAAACTGCATTGCTCATCTTCAAATTAAAATAATTAAGGATTAACTGTCATGCCGGTAATTTAAATTTGATAGAATAAAGTTTATTGAGAGCTGAGTTTAGATAAGCATTATTCTTTATAGGATAAACAATATCCTTTATAAGATAAGCATTATCATTTGCTTAATTGACTATTAGATGAAAATAGCTAAAGATTAGTTGTCATGCAAGTGAGTTGTTACCGAGTCGTCTTCTCTGTCTTTGACAGTGGCTTGAAGAGGTTAATGACTTGGATTGACTATAAAAGAGCAACTCATCGAGCTTCAAGATGTATCAAAATGTGTGTGTGTGTGTGTGAAAAGGCTCTTAAAGCATGTAGTGAGTATTTTGGCTCCCAAATATGGGTATGGGTGCTATGGTCATGGGTGTTTTTTTGGGGAGTTGGGATCATGTATCCAATCCTTTTTTCTTTTTTCTTTTTTTTCAGTAAACATAAAATTGAAATTTAGTTGTTAATTCATAATTTATAAGAAGAGAATAGATAAGTAAAATATTTAAGTGGGTTATGGGGGCAAAGCAGATAAAAAGTACTTCAAAAATGACAAATTTGAAATTTTATAACAATTTTATATAGTATTTTTTTATTAAAAAAAAATTATTTTAGAAGGGGCATAATAGATAAAAGTTTCTTTAAATAGGGACAAAATTACTACAAATAGCTTTTCCTTTAAAATAAAAAAAGAAAATTTGAGTGGGGGCACAAGCTTCCACTTGCCCCCACCTCCTTCGGCCGCTAACTCAAGTAGACTTGTTAGTAGAAAGAAATTGTAAAGTTTACTAAGTAATTAAATGTTCCATGTAAATTTCTAAAATCATAATTAAATGACTCCCACTTCCTTCAAAAGTTTTTCATGTAAATTTCTAATTCACTGTTTTTATATTCTGCAAAAGAAATCCTAGTAGGAGAGGGAATTTGTAATTATCCAACAAATTTCCCAATCAAAAATGTTCAACAAAAAGTTTCAAACGGCACATCATCTAACTAAGCGACATTGGATATGTGATGAGCATACAAAGCTCTACATAACATCAACAAATAAGACATCAATTATTTCATCCCCATAAATTATGTCAGCGAAAAGTTAGTAATAATCGACCAAAACAAACGCCAAGAACAAAGAAAACATCTCAAAAGGAATAAAGAACAAAGCAAAAGCAGCAACAAGCTTAGGATGAAGTAGAACCCACTGCCTTCCAAAGCCTCACCCAATCCACCATAGCTTCAGCTGCACGAGCAAACACAGGATCAGACTTTCCCAGCTGCTCCTTCACTTCTTTAGCAATCTCTACCACACAGTCCTCTGCTTTAACAGTTGATCGTTTTAGCTTCAGCGACTGGAAGAACGGAACCACTTCCTCCATCAGCTTCACGCCCTCCCACTCTTTTCTCAAGCTGTCAATGGCGTTGCCTCTCTCTGTTCTCCGCACGTATGGGATTCCACTTTTGACGCCGATGCCAAGATGATCGCAAGCAACCTTGACACACATTCCGCACCAGATATCTTCCATTGTTTCCCATCTCAATTTTCCCTCACCTGCCAATCTTAGAGCCGGAAACAAAGCTGGCCCAACTAGCTCGCGATCAAAAGCAATGTTGATTCCACTCATGGGCATGAAGGCCCCAACTGGGACAGTCATTACAGCATCTACGTACCGTGTGTTCCTGTGTTCTGGTTTGAGAGCTTGTGTTGGTGCATCGAAGTCTGCCAAATTGAGCCACAGTCCGCATGATAGAGCACATGTGACCCCGCTCCGCAGGCTAAATGGGTAACCCCGCACAAAATCAGCTCCCTTTTGGTACGGATCATAAAGTGTGTTGAAAAAGAAAGGTGTTGCCGGGGTTGCCAGGTTAACAACATGCTGGGCCACAACATCTACTATAGAGCCATTGTTGTCCTTGGCTGGGAGGCAATCATCGTCAATAGAGACAATGTATTTCTTCCGCGACACAAGGAAGCCAAAATACCTGCACGAGTAACCAGAGAAGAGAATTGAAGAGGATGAACCCACCACTCGGTCAATGTCAGGTTTTGTATAGACATCAACGTTAAAGCCTTCTGGTACTTGGAGTTCCTGTTTGAGATCAGGATCTTTGACTATAATCAGGTGGAATCGGGAGAATACTGGTCTCCACTCATTCATGAATGATGTCAGGTCAGGTTGGAGGGCACCAATCACAATATCAACTTCATCATCCTTGACATTGATGCTTGAGTGAGCCATCTTCCAACAATTTCAGACAATATAATATAGAGAAAACTGTGCAGCCTCCTTAAAGAAGGAAATGTTTATGTTCAAATGTTATAAAGCTGTTCACACAATCGCTAGTAAACCTAGAACCTCCTCTCCGAACATCCTTGAAGAAAAAAAAAAAAAAAAAGGGTCAGAAGTGAAGTGCTATAGTATGATCCAAATGCTCAGACAAAGGGAGGTAAGGGCGGGAAAATGGAAAGAAATAACGATAACATACTAGTAGGAAGGACAGGGTTGAGAGTCTGCTTGATATTAAGTGCTTGTATTAGGGCAAGGACTTCATCTTTGCCAGCAGCAATGAAAAGCTTGAGAACTTTCTCATTCAGCTTTCCGGCTTTCAATGTTCTCTGATTCAAAGAAAAAAGGTGTTACAATAAGTTGACAAATACTTAAAATATGCAAAGAAATGACGAGGAACTGATGCAAAAATAACTTGTGAAAAAAGATCAAGGTAGCCAAAAGAACCAACAGAAGCATAAAGCACCCTGACACAACAGAAGAATGAGTCAAGAAGAGAAAAAATTGTTCTACCTAATTCTCAATTCAATGTTAGTAATACTTAGATTACAGGATGTATTAAGTGACTACTATAGAAACAATCAAAAAGCCAGAAGTGGAAGTCATCGAAGGCACCGTTCATTTAAAAAAATGAGAGATTAACATCTAGTTTTTAAAGTCAATAGAAATAGACACTGATTTAAATAACAAGCACTACTTAGAATATGATGAGATTAGTGGAAAAGACAAAATCTTCTGAATTACCAATTTAGCATAACAACAGCTCTTTTTGGCATTTCTTTGGTAACTTCAAAGACAATGTCTAAGTCATTGGCATTGCAGCATATTAGATGTTAATTGGTCAAAAAAAATAAAATAAAACATATTCCCAAGGACTAGACTGATATTAGTTTGTCATTAATTTAAAATTCTCTTTGTCATTCTATCCTATTCATCATCTACATGGGACCAGGAAGATAATGTAATTAACCTTTTCAACTGAATCAAAAGAGCAAAAAAATGTCGGATTTTTGCTAATAATAGGATACTAGAATGAAGCATTAAATGATCTAAAAACAAAAACATAATAATGAAATAGTTGATTTCGTTTAAGCCTTCAAAGGGTCCTAAAATCTGATCTTTCAGTAAATGTTTCTATGTGATAATGATATAATCTCTAAAATAAATCTACCACATAGAAATTTGGCAAGTACATTGAATTAAAATGACTAAATCCAAAGAATTCCTATTACTTTTCAATTCTAAAAGCTCCAAATATGATCAAAATTTTAAACAAAACCCATCAACGGAAATAGAACAAATTACATTGACCAAACATACAACTAACAAAATCGAGATTTTCCACATATCACATAAAAATTCCCAAATTTCAAGGAAACCCATTTGAAACCTCACCAAACAAAGCTTGCCCGTTTGCTAAAACTCACAAAGCAACCCCCTTTTCCAATATGAATCACACAATTTAGGTCCCAAAAAAAAAGAGCATCAAACTAAACCATACCCCGAAACAAACATCAAATTGAACCAAAAATTATAGAAATCAGAGAAGAAAGATGAGAAATTTACCAGAAAGCGATCGAGGAGGATGTGATCGAGAAGATGGGAGAGATCAGAGATGTGGGAGAGATTGTGAACAACCGAGTCAACAGTTAGAGAGAGCAAAGATGGCGAGGTTCTTATCCACTCCTTGATTCATATATGCAAAGAATAGAAACAAGAAAAAGGGAATAAAACCAGTCAACACCAAATCAGAAACCAAAACATACTCATCCTCAAACAAAGGGTATCAGAAGAAGAAACCAAAAAATAAAATAAAATATGAAATAAAATTAACCTATAAAAAAATCGCAGAAATCTAATTCGTCTATCTGAGTAGATCGGATTCCCAAAGGTCTTCAGCGTCACGGGCTTTGTCGATCCGAGTTGCAGAGGTCATCGGGAGATGTAGAGGAGGGTTTCGGTGGTTGGTGTTGATAAAAATCACATTCACATAAACCAAATATCAATTTTTTGTAAAAGAACTTCGAATCAACCAAAAGCCCCAAATCTCTAACCTCAAGAAAATAGCAACTCTGTAGAGATGAAGGAGAAGACTCTGCTGAAAGAGAAGTAGCCTCACGGACCTGTTTGTGTTTATGCTGCCATTAGAGCTTCAAAGGTAGTTGCAGAAAGACGAGGGAGAAGGGTGTGGGAGGTAAGTAGAAGCTAGAGGCTGTTTGGTTCGTAACTTCAAATACCATGTTCATGGTGACAACACCCGATGATGGCGATTTCGCAACGGAGGATCTCACAATCGCCGGCCAGAAGATCGCTCAGACGATGGCGACGGTGGAGACGACGACGGTCTTCTCTCTCCGATGAACGCTCACACTGCTCTCTCAGACTCTTGAAGTATCACTAGAATGTGGATTTGGATGTGTGTGTGTGGCCTAGTCCGATTATGAGTGTGATTAATGGGGACCACAAGTTTTTTTTGTTTATCCCGCCTTAACATTTTAAGGAGCCCGCCCATTCTTTCTAAGGTTTTTAATCACAATTTTTCAATAAAGTGAGATTGACATGTGATTAAAGGCCATTATTTTAGTAGTGTCGGTAGGATGCCCCGACCCACAGGTTAACTCGACCCGTAGAGTGTGACCTGTGCCATAGGGTGTGACCTGACTTGTAGGATGACTTGGGCCCATGGGGCTAAGTGTACCGTAGAATGGGCTGACCCGTGGATTGGGCTGAATCATAGAGTGAGTAACTCATAAGTGGTCCATCTTAGCGAGTGGGCCTTCCATGAGATGGGCCATGGCTGGTATCGAATCTAAGCCGCATGGGCTTTTGAGGTAAGACCCGAGTGGGCCCTAGGAAAGGGTTGTCACGTTGAACCCACGTGATGGGCCGTGACGGTGAACCCTTATAGTGAAATGACATGGCAAGTTGCCAATTGTACCCGCTAGAGGGGCAAAATAGAAAATATGAAATTTGGC
>WUAT03230978.1:0-11371 GCA_010015005.3 Ulmus americana | reverse complement strand
AAACAAAAAATGAAAAAAAAAAAAAAAAAAAAAAAAAAAAAAGGAAGAAGAGCGAAATGGAAAATATGGGGAAGAGTTGTGATTGTAAAAAAAAAAAAGCATCATGGAAAATATGGGGAAGAGTTGTGATTGTAAAAAAAAAAAAAGAGAGAGAAAAAAAAAGAAAAGATTGTATGAAAAAAGATTTAAAAAAAGAGGGATTTTGAAAAAAAGTTGAAAGAAGGAAAGTTCTTAAAAGAAAGGCACTTGTGATTGACATTGTTGAAGTCTCTTAATAGGTGATAATGCTTAAAATAAATGATTCTTTATCTTTGAACTTTCTTACCCTTTTTTTTTTTTTTTATTAAACCCACTACCCTAGCCAAATATTACAAGCTTAAAAAAGACCTATTGATCCTAAGTGGTGTTGGTTGTTTACATTAGTGGAGAGAGGTATGAAAAGCATTCTTATGAAGAAGAAGAAGAAAGTGGAGAGAATAGATGTTTTGATTGAAAAATAAAGAATATAAGCTCAATAAAATGCACACTTTTTGTGGTAAAATAAATTCTCTATGCTTCATTTAAGTACTCTTAATTTGTCAATTCCTTCCCTTATTTCATTTAACCACCACCCTTGGCCTAACATTACAAGCTTTATAAAGACCTTTTGATCCTTGGTGATGCTTAGTCTACATTAGTGGAGAGTAGATTTGAAAAACAGGCCTATGGAGTTCCGAACTCATTCATATAGAGATTTATCATACTTCATTTGTCTATATAAACTGATCCGAGTCGCAAGCAACTAGTTGATAATGGCTATTCACACACACACCTACATAATCTAAAACGAGATAAGGCAAACTCTTGAATTGAAAACAAAATTTTACAATGTTTGATTTTTTTCTTTGAGCTATATACCTTATGCAATCTTTGAGGCAATCTTAGTGATGTCTAAAGGATTCACTTTATTTCTTTGCGAAAAAGGACTAGCAAATGTTGACTTAAATTCGAGATTATTTATCATATTTTTACATCATTTGTCTAAGTTCTCGTTGATTTTATTGAATTGGGCAGCTTTTATTGAATTTTTATTTTATGCTCTTGTAGACCTTACCGGCGGGGCAGGTGAGGAAATTGACATGATGGTCTCAGTTGTTGCGTTTCAAACAAGAGGAATTTCTGCTTGGTGCAGGAAGTCTAATGGGTCATTTTGCATTTCTTTTGAACTTCTTGACACAAATCTGTAAGCAATAATAACCATTAATCATTAGTCTTGGTAATTATGAGTTGAATTTGATGTATCTTAATGTATTTTGATTGTCTAAATATGTATTAGGTCGTCTTTTTTTTCTTTTCTTCTTCTTTAGCTAAGAATGATTTGAGCTTTTGTTGTTTTTCAGGTATGAGCCACAACAAAAACAATTAGTTTACTTATAGACTCTCCTTAATGCAATTTTTTTTTCATTATTGGTTTTTCACATTGGATTTTAGTGACGATTGATCCGTGTGCTTATTTTATGGACCCAATGGGAGGAAGGCCATCAAACAAGGTTAAAGATGTTGTGAAAGTGTAAGCACTTTATCCTCTTGTGCATGTAATGCTTTTAGTATATAGTTCTTCTTACAAAGTCTTATCATTTATTATTTGGCAGTTGGCGCATATGGAATGTCGAGAAGAAAAGAACCTCCAAAATTTATATTTTGACACTATCAAGGTATGTATTAAACTCCCTTAACCCGAAACTTAAGTGAAGTATGAGTTTTATTAAACATCTCAGTTTGGGTATCACTGTATGTATTAAATACACAACCTAATAAAATTTTACACTCCTTGTCAATTTGGTGGGGTTGAGAGTAGGTACTAATGCATTCAGTTTGTGAAGGACATCATTGAGATGGACATCCTCTCAAATTCAAACAAGGTAATTGACTTTAGATTCTGGTATACTTAACTCGTTTTTCTTTTTTATATATATACAATATTTGGGTTTGAAGTTAGAACTATCTATGAGATTGTCTTCTTAACTATGGTTTGGACTTTACTGTTTTTGTCTTCTTAAGTATCATTGACCTGATTTTTTCATGATGCTATAGTAACTTTGATGATTTTATTTTCCAGACTGTAATATTTTTCTTTTCTTTTTTTTTCGTAGTTTACTATTTGTGTAATTTATTTATTTATTTTTGGTGTTCCTCTATATTATATAATGTGAGAGGTCTTCATGTGTCTTGCTGTCCTTTGAAGCATATAGTTGCTATTAATTTTGTTGGAGCCTAAGTAGCTTATCATATTGTCAAATTATTAATAGGATTTGCTTAAATGCAAAATAGCTTGCCTATAATGTTTGCAAATGATAATTTGTTAATGACCTCACATGACACATCTGTCCTATATTGTTATTATTTGCTTGCAGGCCTTCCACAAGGAAACATACACGCATAAATATAAATTAATAGCCTAGAATAATATTGTAGGCCTTCTACAAGGAAATATTGTAGGCTATTTGGTTTAATTACCCCTTGGTTGATCTGCTTCAAAATACTGAAGCCTTCCTCTATGTTATACTGTTACATGAAATTTACCTTTCCTTGCCTGGGTTAGGTACCCTGTTTGTCTGGGATGTATAAATCCATTGTGTGATCTTCTTGTCTTCTCTGATCCAAGAATAGTCACTGCTTGATTAGAAGAGTTGGAAAACATCTTGAAGGTAGAGGAAGCTGTGAAGAGTCTCGATAACGGTGGAGATGTCAACCTATATGCCCAGATGATTTGTGAGATCTATGAAAAGACAGATAAAATTCTGGAGAGATATTGGCTCTAGGAGGATGAGACACTACCTCTATGGGTCATGATTCGTAGCATGAGCTTCCTGTTCCATCTGATGGATTCAAATTTATGTGAAGGTACTCAAGGCTTGTTACTCAACTCTGGAAACTCCTTTCAATTGGTACATGCTCCTTTGTAAAGGTCGATTAGGATAACTATTTGAGCTTTTTCTTATGCAAAATGGATTATAATTAATTACCTAATAATTGGATTGCAAAACAAAGCCCCCCAATTGAAGAAGTTGTTCAATCTAGGTTGTCCCAGGTTTTGTTGAGTTTCTGATTAGAGATAATTTTCCTCAACTTCAAATCTGAATTTTATCCTTTGTTGCATTGATGTTGAGTGAATTGAACAAAGTTTTTTGATGTTACCTTAATACCTGGTTAAACCTAATTTCGTCCTTTTGACTAGCAATTGAAATACAAATGCCTAAATTACAATGAGCTTCAATAGACAATTACATTTCTTGTTTTTCTTTTTACTTGAATACCTTCAAGTCCTCATGGACCATGCTCTTGATTTGCTGTAGTAAGCATAAGCCTTTAATCACTTTGCACACTGATGTTCAGTTTATGCTAAACTCTTTTAAGTGTTCCCTAAGTATGAGGAAAGTAATGAAAGTTGATTTTTTTAATCTTGATTTGTAAATGACAGCTTTATTTAGATGTGGCATGGCTTTGCAGCAAAGATCTCGATTGCAGCCTAGTAATAGTAATGTGAAGGAGGCCAAAATGCTATTTGAAGATGCCTTCAATACGAACACCAACAATGTCCAAGTAAGAGAAGCCTTATCCCTTATCAACATGCTCGTTTGAGCTTTGCTGTAGACAATTCTAATTCATATTTTCAAAAGACTGTAATGGCCAGTCATTGCATCTTTGTGAGCATACATATTTATACATTTGGGTTCTTATTAATATTTTTTGGATGGTGCTTCCATTGCAGTTGGAGAGTCTTCCTTCTGAGGTTGCTGATACCAATTTGTGGCTGGACGCTATTTCTCAACTTCAGAAATGCTTTTTCAATTGGTACTTGCTCCTTTCTATAGGTGCATTAGGATACTTATTTGAGCTTTTACATATGTAAAATGTATTATAATTAATTAAGTAATATTTGGATTGTAGAACGAAGCCCCCTGATTGAAAAAGTTAATCAATCTTGGCCATCCCAGGCTTTGTTGAGTTTCTGATTAGAGATTATTTTCGGCAACTTCAGGTCTGAATTTGATCCTTTGTTGCATTCATATTGAGCAAATTGACCAAAGTTTGTTGGTGTTACCTTATTCAGTGCTTTCTTTTATTTAATTTGCATTTAACTCTTTATTTTGGCTTTTAATCTCAACTTCAGGTTTGAATTTGATGACTGGGTTAATTGTTGAACGCGTCATGTCATCCATTTGCTGACTTGAACCCAATTCAAGTCATAGTTGATGTTGTCGTTAGCAGGTAAGCAAATATTTATCTCATTATTTAAAAAAAAATGTTCTAGCTTTTCTACTAATAAACTGTTCCATTGTATGGAAAAGTGTTACTATTTTTTCATAGAAATATTATCCTTTAATGTTATTTTGTTTTATATTTTCAGGTTTTTAATTGTTATTTTGATGGTGACTTTTCACTGGTGGATTGAGAGAGAGAGAGAGGAGAGGAAAGGGGAGGGGAGGGAAGGGGAGAATTAAGGAAAGAAAAAGAGAGCAGAAGAATGAAAGAAAATGAGGGACAGAAATAAAGAAGTAGAGAAAAGTAGAAGAATAAAAACAAAAAATTGAATGAAAGAAAAAGATGATGGAAAATGAGCACACACAATGCCATGTTTTGTTAGTTCAGAGGACTAGAGCAAATCAGGCCTTTACCTCAACACACACAAGGTCCTATGCTGAGACAATGATGGGCAGCAATGCTAATGAGCATGATGTTGGGAGAAGCAAATATTCTAAAGGTAATATTTCTCTGTTTTGTTGTAATATTTCCAATTTTTGTTGTAATTATGCATTAACACTGCCTTCTATGTACATCACCATAAACCCAGAGCCAATAAGGGAAACCATCCCCCATAAAACCTTCAGAGGACGAGAGCAAACCAGGCCTTGTACCTTAAATCGCATAAGGTCCCATGCTGAGACAATGATGGACAGCAAAAAATGCACTCCAATTATGGCTGACAAACAAGTTTTGGGCATGAGAGGACTGTCTAAATAAACAAGGATGACATTATTTGGTTTTCTGATATGAACATTGGGCAAACTTGCATTACCCTTTTACATAAGGTAAACTACTTGTTATGTGTTTTTTAATTACTGAGATTAATATGTCCAAATACTAACTAAACCACATAAAATGGATTTCCATTCTATGCTACTTGCAATCAGAATTGAGGAAGAATAAGTGGGGTCAGATGTTTGGGTTCGTAGACCCTAGTCGCTTCACGTGTGATGCTGAGTAACTTGAATGCAAATTGGCTGAACTGCACGCTGGAAGTGAACCACAGAGCTCTTTTCTAATCTGCTATGTTGAAGGAAGCGTGTGGGGATAAGATTTTTTCTTGTTCCCTACAATTCAGAGTAAATATATCTCTTACTTCATAGCACAAACAATTATTTTAATTCTAAACTATCCTTAGCGCAATATTGTTTGGTTATTGGTAGTTCACATTAGATTTTAGTGGCAATTGATACTTACAATAGCTGTAGTGATGAAGGCCATCAAAAGATGTTAAAGATATGTTGTTATATTGTAAGAACTTTATCCTCTTGTGAATGCAATGATTTTAGTATATCGTCTTCTTACAAAGTCATATGATTTATTATTTAGCAGCCGGAGAATGTGGAATTTTGAGAAAAAAAGAACCTCCAAAAATTTCAGGGTATACACTGTCAAGGTATGTATATATCAAACTCCCTAAATGCACCAACTAAATGTAATAAATGCAGAAACTAACAAAACTTTATAGGATTCTCGTAACTTGGTGGTGTTGAGAGTGGATACTACGTTATGCGGTTCATGAAGGACATCATATAGATGCACATCCTTTTAACTTTAGACAAGGTAATTGACTTTAGATTCTGATATGCTTAACTCTATATTTTTATACAATATTTGGGATTGAAGCTAGAACTATCAATGAGATTGTCGGCTTAACTCTGCTTTGGACTTTGTTGATTTAGTCATATCTGTTTAGTGTATCATCTATCACTTAACTGATTTTTATTTGGCGCTAGAGTAACTTTGATTATTCTATTTTACAAGCAGTGAAATATTATTCTTGTTTTTCCTTTCTACTTTGCTCTTTGAAATTGTTTTTGGTATTCCTCCATATTATGTAACATAAGAGGTCTTCTTGTGTCTTGCTGGCCTTTGAAGCATATAGGTGCTATTAATATTGTTGGAGCCTAAGTAACTTATCACTAACCATTTTTCAAGCTATTAATTGGATTTTGCTTAAATGCAACGTAGGTTGCCTATATGTTTACAAGTGTTAAAACATATATGTCATGAGTTGTCTTATACTGTTATGGGTTTTGTTTACAGTCCTTCCACAAGGAAACATACACTCAAATGACAAGAAATTAATACCCTACAATAATATTGTAGGCCTTCCGCAAGGAAATATTATACTGTTCTGTCTAAATATTTTGCCCAAGGTTGTCCATCTTCCCCTCTCGTATGTTTTCCTTTATCAAATGCTGTTATATGTTATTTTATTTCTATTGCCGCCTTATTTGATTTTTGGCTATGTCTAGTTCCATCAATGCAGTGCTCTAGGAGCTTTAGTTGACTTATTTCACATATAGGCGGACTATTCTTCCTGCTCTACTGTCTGCGATAGGTGCTGATGGTAGGTGGAAAAGTAATATACTAAACTCATAGTAGATAACATACATGGTTGGTTTTAAGTCAACTTTTTAGCTCTCTTGATGAAGCTAAAATGGTTTTTCATGTTTTGCTTTCCTTTTAATTTTTAATTTATTTAATATTTAAACTTTTGTTATTATTACAGAATTTCTCATTAAGAAGTCCACTAATCAATGAGCATGAGAATTTTTGTTCGATGGATGCTAGCAAAGAGTGGCTGCTGGTTGCAAGATAGATACAGAGAGAAATGCTTGCAAAGATCAATGCAAGCAGGGTTTATTATTGTTATTATGACCATTATCCTTTATTGCTGTTTTGTTTTGGTCCTATGTATTTTCGGTTTATTACTATTATTTTTGGCTATAGTATAATTCATTTTTATTATTCTCAAACTAGGAAATAGTAAGCTAGTTGGATTAAGCATAAAATAGTTTTAAGCGTATTACAAAAATAAACTAACTTAAAACTCGAGAGATCTCAGATGCTGGGGTGGAAAGTGTATATTAGTTTTTTCTTAACATAAGAATGACATAAGTAGTTTAGTAAAATTTATATAGTTAAATTTTTGTATAAGAATGATATAAGTAGTTTTAGGTTAGTATTGGTCGAAGTTTAGTTTTCTTTTTAAGGTTAGTTTATTTAGGTTATTGGAATAAATAATGACATGAGAACTTTCCAACAGGGAATACTAAGCTAGTAAAGCTAGTTGGGTTGTTTTAGGTTAGTTTATAGGCAAAATATTGGTATGAGTTAATTTGCGTGGCAAATGAGTTATTTGTGAAGTTGTAGATTTGGATAATTTATGTTTGAGTATTTGCTTGCTTTGCCAGCTGTTATTAGTTTGGGTGCCCTTAAACTTTCAAATTCAAATATGGTAAGTTTTGAGTCTGCAAACTGACAAAAGAGTAAATAGGTCTACTAGCATTGATTTCTTTTCTTGTTGTTTATTTATGATGATGATGACGATGATAGTTTGTTAATGAAGCAGCTGATAAAATTGTGTGATTTTCTCTCAATGTAAACTTCTAAAAAAAACTTTAGTTTTGTTGCATCCAATTTAGTTGCTTCCATAGTTAACTTATGTGCAAATCTTTTTTCTATCTATTTAGCGCAACCTGCAATTTGGCAGTGGATAAAGCTGGTCACATCGTGTCTTGTGGTACAATCATTGCAAGTGGACAAGCGGAAAGCGGATTTAGAGGTGTTTGGGATTAAATTAAGGGAGGATAAGTTTTTTGTCTATTGATTAGGTTTTAGATGGAGCTGCCTTTCTTCCAATTGAGATCAGAGATAAAACTTTAACAGTTGAAGAAGTTTTCACCCAGCATATGCTATGGGCCTAAACACGTGGTCTTTGTTGACGAAACAAGGTATAACTCCTAAATACCCAAAGCTTACACGCTAGTGTCACTTATATAAACCATAAATCACTTAATTATGCATTAACACTAACTTCTATGTAACAACACAGTAAAACCAGAGTCAATAAGGGAAAACCATCCCCTGTAAAACCTGCACAGGACTAGAGCAAGCAAACCAGGGTTGTACCTTAATACATAAAAGGTCCCATGCTGAGACAAAGATGGACAGCAAAAAAGAAACTCCAATTACGCTAGAGAAACAAGTGTTTGGGCATGAGAAAACTGTCTGCATAAAGAAGGATGATATTTTTTTGGTTTCTGATAAGAATACCAACGGGAAAACTTGCATTACCAATACCGTTTACACAAGGTAAACAACATGTTTTGTGTTTTTTAATTACTGACATTAATATGTCCGTACAATAATTGTGCTTATTTTATGGACCTAATGGGAGGAAGGCCATCAAAATTTGTTAATGATGTTAAAACTGTAAGCACTTTATACTCTTGCAAATGCAATGTTTTTGGTATATAGTTCTTACAAAGTCATATTTTTTATTATTTAGCAGCTGGCATATGTGGAATGCCAAGAAGAAAAGAAACCTCAAAAATTTCAAGTTCAAGACTACCAAGGTATTTTATCAAACTCCGTAAACCACAAAGATATGTAAAATGTTAGTTTTATTAGTCACCTCTCAGTGTGGGGTATCATTGTATGTATTGAATCCATAAACTAATAGAAATTTATAGGCTCCTCGTCAACATGGTGGGGTTGAGAATGGGTACTACAACATACTGTTCATGAAGGACATCATAGAGATGCACCTGATGGTATGCCTACGATTCTGTAATATACTTTTTTCATCAATTGGTTTTGTTTCATGATACCATTGAACTATAAAATAAATTAAAATTATAAAGTTAATTATTCCATTACAAAGCCTGAAAATTAAGTAATGAATGTTGATTTTTTTTAATCTTGATTTGTAAATGACAGCTTTATTTGGATGTGGAATGGATCTCGATTGAGGCCTAGTAATATGTGAAGGAGGCAAAAATGCTATTTGAAGCTGCCTTCAATATGAACACCAGCAATGTCCAAGTAAGAGAAGCCTTATCAACATTCTCATTTGAACTTAGCTATAGACAATTCTAAATCATATTTTCAGAAGACTCTAATGGCCTGTCATTGCGTCTTTCTGAGCATACATATTTATACATTTAGGTTCTTATTAAATTTGTTTTTTGGATGATGCTTCCATTGCAGTTGGAGAGTCTTCCTTCCAAGGTTGCTGATACCAATTTGCGGCTGGAGGCTATTTCTCAGCTCCAGAAATGCTTTTTCAGTTGGTACATTCTGCTTTCTATAGGTGCATTAGGATACTTACTCCCCACACAATTATATTTTTCTAAGGTTACCACTACTTCTGGCTACATTCTCTGATTAATTTGTCGTAGTTCGGGAAGCTGAGGGTGCTACTCGTGCAATGATCCTCAACATAGTGCTCAAGGGTTGAAACTGGTCCTTCCATGTTTTTGGATGGTATTTAGCTTGTATTTAGTCCTTTTATTCCTCTATCTTTCCCTCGCTCTTTGTATATGCGTGTGTGTGTTCTACAATAGTTTAGTTGTCTAGCTAGTTTATTTTTCTCCACTGTATTATCTTTTTTCCCCCTCTTGATTATAATTAATCTTTTAAATATAAATTTCACTTGATGGATCCGTTGTTCGAACAGAGCCTTAGTCTTACTGTGCTCCTGAACAGTTGTCCCAAGCTCAGCTACAATAGGTTTCATATATCTCTTGATATTTAAACACTTTTTTTTTGTTTTCTGCAAAAGTTCATTTTATCTTTTATCAAAATCTCTTGATATAGAGTGCCGGAATGCAAGTAATCCATGAAATCGTTCCAACTCTTTGCGTGCTCAAGAGGGTGATGAAACTAATGATGCGCACTTGATGGCCTCAAGCAAATTCTAAGATAGCTCACCTATTTACATTTAATTTATGTATGTATTTCATGAAATACCAAGTTTCCTTTATTTATGTACTGCATGAAATACTAAGTTTTCTTCTACTGTTCTTTCTCATATTTTGCCTAAGTTGGTCCATATTCCCCTTTCGTATGTTTTCCTTTATCAAATGCTGTTATATGTTATTTAACTTCTATTGCCGCCTTATTTGATTTTTGGCTATGTCCAGTGCTGTTGTGCTCTAGGAGCTTTAGTTGAGGTTGCCGGACCTGGAAAAGTAATATACTAAACTCGTAATAGATAATATACATGGTTGGTTTTTAAGTCAACTTTTTAGCTCTCTTGTTGAAGCTCAATTCGTTTTTCATTTTTTCGCTTTCCTTCTGACTTTTTAATTTATTTAATATTAATACTTATGTTACTGTTACAGAGTTTCTCATTAAGAAGTCCACCAATCCATGAGTATGAGAATTTTTGTTCGATTGATGCTAGTAAAGACTTGTTGCTGGTTGCTGGATAGATACATAGAAGAATACTTGCAAAGATCAATGCTAGCAGGTTTCTTATTATTGTTATCATGACCTTATCCTTTGTTGCTGCTTTGTTTTGGTCCTTTGTAATTGATTTTTATTATTCTCAAACTAGGAAATAGTAAGCTAGTTGGACTGTGAAGAATTAAGCATAAAGTAGTTTTAGGTGTATTACAAAAATAAACTAACTTAAAACTCAGGAGATCTCAAACATGTTGGGGGTGGAAAGTGTATATTAGTATTTTCTTAACATAAGAATGACATAAGTAGTTTAGGAAAATTTATAGTTAAATTTTTGTACAAGAATGATATAAGTAGTTTTAGGTTAGTATTAGATATAGTTTCGTTTTAGATTAATACAATAAATAATGACCTAAGAACTAACCATTAGGGAATACTAAGCTAGTAAGCTAGTTGGGTTGTTTTAGGTTAGTTTATAGGCAAAATGTTGGTATGAGTTAATTAGCATGGCAAACGAGTTATTTGAGAAGTTGTAGATTTGGATAATTTATGTTATATATATATATATAATACTAATAAAAACTATATAAATCGTTAATTTATTCATTTGTTTAATTTTCTTTTAGTAATGTAAAGAATAATTTAAATTTTAGGATTTGGTCATCTAATTTTTAGTTTAGTAGGATTTGAAGTGAATAAAGTTATATTGTTTTCATTGCGATTACTGTTCAATTATTGCTAATATGTATTTATTGTTTTAAGTTTTGTTATTTTATTTGACTTTACTTTTTTAATCCATTAAAAAATATTTATTTGTTATTTTTATTATAAATTTTTTTATTAGTATTGTTAATCTTATTATTGTTGTGCCATCTTAGGCTTGCTCCGG
>WUAT03230867.1:0-11374 GCA_010015005.3 Ulmus americana | reverse complement strand
TTAAACGCTTATGGGTTAGTATTACACTTCTTATGGACTTTGTAGCTTTAAAGAGCCTAGAAGTTTATAATAGTGTCTGATTTGAATAATAATAAAAAATGATTTTTGGGATTCGGTTGTGTCAAGTTATTGATTGTTTCCTCTTCTGTTGGTTTTTGTTATTGAATATTGGTTTTGTTTGTTTTTTTTTTTTGAAATCAGATCTCTTTACTTCTTGTTCCTTTATCGGATGCTCTTCCTAATTTTAGTATTTTGTTCAGGTTATTGTGGAGAAGGCTCAAAAGAGGGACATTGCTGACATTGATAAGAAGAAGTCAGTATCATAAATCCTTTCGTTTTTCTTTTCTTTTTGTAATTTTTTATCTTGTTGAATAGCTCTATGAACTAACATTGTTACCTTTAAATCTATTGATATAACAACCAATTGATTTTCTCTGTTATGTTGTATTCTTGAGGGTTGTTTTTCTTTTTCCTAATCACAACTATATTCTATGTGACATTGACAAAAATTTGTGCTTTGTGTGCCACAGAAGATGAAGTGAGCATTGCCTCTATTGCATTATTTATTATTTTAGCCCTTAATTAGTAGCATGAACCCCAATTATTACTATAACTGTGATACTAAGTTTATTTCTATAATCTAATTTGCACTGTTTCTGTGCAGAAACTTGATCTTTTGGTTAATATTAATATTATATAGTAGAAATGTGAAGAAAAAAAAACTTATGAATTGTAGAGCTTTCTTCATTTTCTTGTTTTTTTTTTCTTTTCTTTTCTTTTCTTTTAGTGTACTTCACCCTTTTTCCTTTAGAGTCAATTCCAACTCCATCACTCATAGTTCAAAATTTCATCTTTTTCAAAAGAAAATTCTGAGTTGAGAATTTTTGTTTTCTTTGGTCTTGTGTTTCTAAAATGTTCATTGTTGTTGCAGGTTGCATAAGCTATCCTTCCATTTTGTGTTGGATGGGTCTTTGTGAGATTTTGTTTATCTGCTTAAAAGAGGCTATGTCTCAATGGGTGATATGCCATTGAATTATCTTAACCGCATATTGCATAATTCTCATCTAAATAGGCTATATTGATGCATATTGTTCGACAATTTTCATTAATTTCAGGGAGACATTATTTTATGGTTCTTCAAACAAAAACAATTACCAAGATGCTTATCTTAATTAGACACCTATACTTATGTAGATTGCTTATGTTACATCTCAAATTTTGGAGTCTTACTATATTATTATGTTTTATAGTGCTATAGTTATTGAGAGTATGTCATGTTAATAAATTTATTTGTCTGATTTGTTCATTTTTGTTTTTTCATTATTTTCATCCTGGGCTCATAATATTGTATTGGTAACTTTTATTTCTTCACCTTGTTAAAACAGAGATTAACATGAATTTTCCTCTATTATTTAATTCTCTTGTTATCATTTTTGGAATACTTATGGGTTGTTCTAATTTAGTTCCAAGCTTGAAAAATCCCCCATTGTGTTATTATGTTTGTAGGAAAGGTGATAATTCAAAGGGCTTTAAAGAAGATATAAGGCTGCAAATGTTTATTTGGATGCCAGACATTGATTGCCTTCTCAGGTATATCTCTTTACTTGAATTCACAAGTCTCATTTTATCTGATGGTTTTGTAGATAAGTATTGTCAGATACCCATTTATAACTTTTCAAAATTTCTCTTGCTTTTCTTTCCAAAATTCAATATATTGAATTTTCTACAAATGTATTTCCACGTTTATTTCCACTGGTAATAACATTAAGTTTTCATTGCACATTTTTACTGTTGATGATTTTTTCAAGTTCAATTTCCATCAAAATATTAGTCCAGCGATCTGTCAAGTTTCAGTATTTTCGGTGATATGTAACATACCATTTCTTTTCGTAGAAATTCGAATGGCAAATGAGGATGTTCACATGACTGCATAATTCTATTACAATGCAAAGAAACATTCTTGGGCTGAACACCTAACCTATTGTTACTTAAGAGATTGCTAAGGTATTGCTTATATATTTAATTTTTTTTCCCTTTCAAATTGCTGAAGTAAAGTGGCATAATTTGCGTGTTATTAACTGTCTTTTTCTGAGGTAAAGTGGCATCACTTGAGGTGGTTCTTATTACATGTTTTTTAGAATTATAAACACAACATAATAGATTTAACATACAAGCCTAAGTTTTGGATTGTGAGACAAGAAGAAGCTGTGTTATAGTTCCATATTCCTCCTATACCAGTTTGATTCTACTTCTATCTCACTTTGCCTTCATTTAACTGCTTCTTCACTGAATGTAATACAGGGCAAGGTAGTCAAACAACACTTTTTGGATTTAAGGAAAAAATATAGCTCTGTATTTTCAACAGATCTTGTCAACACAGTAATTTTTTAATGAGATATAAATTACAAATTTTATTTCCCCTCTAATGCAAAACTATCAAAAGTGTTTGACACTTCCATATATTTTTAGCATAGGGTAAAGGACGCAAGTGCCATGCACATATTGTGATTGATGATGTAAGGTAGAATTAATGTTCTCATCATCTCATCTTTAACACAGCTTATTTGTGGATTATTACGTCTTGCAGACTAAAAAAAACTATATTTTAACCCTTGTATTTGTAATTATTACTCATAAAAAAATCCTACATAAGCATAGATTATTACATTGAGTTTATTTCTTCAGAAACATAAGAATAAGGTTTACTCTATTTGTATGTTTATCCTATCTCACAATTTTGATCCTTTTGTTTATTTATCTTCTTGTGACAACTTACCATTTGATTTTATGTATAAAAATCTTAACAATTTATCATTTGAGTTTTATGTATATAAGTCATTATTTGGTTTCAATTGTTAATCAAACTAATAACTCGGGGTCTATTTTACTCCTCTCCAAAAAAAATTCCTGAACGTGGACTAGGTGGCTTATGTTTTGAATTATAACATTCTGTTCTTTTTACTTCGAAATATTGTAAACAAGATTTCAATTAGTCATATTGGAAGTCATTTTATTAATATGATGATCTTGGGGAAGAATCATTATTCCTATATTTGAATAGCCTTGTACTCTAACCTCTTTAGTCAATTTGGGTTTCAAAATGACTGTGGTAACATATCAACATATGAAGATTGTACATCTCACTTCTTCCCACCTGCTCTAAGAACTCCTCAAATTTGCATATAATTGTTAAGTTTAGCTCCTTCTCTTTACATATTGGATATTAAGTTCTTGATCTCGAGTTTTCTACCACCTTTTTATCATATTGGCTTTTTGTCTGTCATTGCAGCAAGTTAAAACTAATGAACAATTCTCAATTGTACACAACTGGACGCCTGTCTCCTCTCTCACTGACAAACTATGCTGGAGGTAAAATTTTCATTGCAATTTTCTAGCAAACCAATCATCGCTAAAAATTTCTAGATTGAACTCTTCTAAAAAGTTGTGGTATATTTTGGATGAAAGTGATTAAAAATGCCGAAAATATTTAAATTTCATACCAAACATGCAGTAATTTTTGTCTTTTTTGAATGCAAGATAAGGGAATTGGTCAATGGTGATTTAGTTGTATCCCATCATTTCCTTCAAAGCCAATTCTTTCTGGTACGTTTTTGTAATTAGCTGTATAATAACATTATAGTGTTATTATCTAGGAGCATGTAATTATCTAACTTCCTACTAAATACTTGCTTAATGCTTGCTTTCTGATTTGTGTTGGTTTTGTTTGTGTTTTTATTTAAGATTTTGATTATTCTTCTGTTAGATTCAGCACCAACATTCAAATTTTAAGATTTATTTTATGTGATACTTCTAGGACTCTAATTTCTATCTCTCTCTTAAAAATTTTGTTTTTATTTGGATTCTCGTTTTTTGTTCTGTTTATTTTTCTCCGACAGTTATTGTGTCAATCACTTGCTAATGATTTTGGCTATAATATGTAGGTGGATATTTACAGCGGCATGTTCATGGGATTGACAAGTCGTAAAGTTTCTGATATGGCTATACAATATGTAAGTTGACAGTTTCATTTGAGTGGTTATCTCACAGTTTTTCTTCTTTTTATTCTATTTTTCTTGTTTGGTTTGAATTCATATTTCATGGGCAGCTCGCAATTTTATGTTTTGTTTACTTGTAAAAAAATGTTAATAATGTTATGAGTTGGCCAACTATTTAAGTTGCTTATCTGTTTTCTTTTTCGTTATAAAGTTTTAACTGTATTTATCTTATTTTAATTTAGAAAAAAATAACATGAATTAGATTAAAATCACTCAAAACTTTCCCTTCTTGGATGTAGATGGCTGACATTGATAATTTTTGCTTGTCTGTGTGCCCTTTGCTTTCATATCTCTTGATTTTTATCCTTTTATATTTGTAATGTGAACTTTTAGCTTGAAAACAGTAAGGGGTTGGGCTTAGTTTATATAATCTCCAATTTTTTTTCCTGAATCTTTGTAATCTCTCTTTTACTTGGTGAATGTTGTTTGGACTTTTGAATTCTCCAGAACATTCATCAGTGTTGGGTTCCTTTGACGCTCATTGATAAACAAGCCGAGCTTAGAAATATACATAAACTCGAAAAAAATTTAATCAAATGAGAGTCTAATATGTTTTGATGTTCATTTTAATTTAGACGCAAGAATCCTATGTGATGAGTGTGTATTAATGTTATTATTATTTTTTATTAAAATATATGTATAGAATTCTCCAGAAGCACAAAAAAAAAAAATTCTTTTTTTCTTATTATTATTTTTTGAATTTTTTTTCCCTTGTACTAAATAGCACGTGTAACCTATACTAACACCTATACTTAACACTCTAATATAACCATCATTATTATTGATAAAAATCTATCCATAACTGTCAGCTTTTTTAACTTTTAATCCTTTTAAGCCTGTATTTTCTCTATCCAGCAAAAGTGTATTATCTAAAGCTCAAACAAGATTTTCATTTGCCAAAACAACTCTGGGACGAAACTACTATATCTACAAGAAGAAAATATCACAGGTGTATCTCTTCTTCTTCAAAAATTTCATAGTTCTTTTTCCACTACTCTTTGTGAATGCATTATTTCTGCCACTTTTTCCCCTTGTACTAAACAATACGTGTAACCTATACTAACACCTATACTGAATGCTCTAATATAACCATCATTATTATTGATAAAAATCTATCCATAATTGTCAGCTTTTTTAACTTTTAATCTTTTCAAGCCTGGTTTTTTCTCTATCCAGCAAAAGTGTATTATCTAAAGCTCAAACAGGATTTTCATTTGCCAAAGCAAGTTTGGGACCAAACTACTGTATCTACGAGAAGAAAATATCACAGGTGTGTCTCTTCTTCTTCAAAAATTTCATAGTTCTTTTTCCACTATTCTTTGTGAATGCATTATTTATGCTATTTTTTAATTTCCCCTTCCTATGAAAATTTCGGAGCTCTAGTCTGCATTTTTCCCCCTTTTTTGTTTGTATTTTATTGATCTTTTATCTATTTTGGTAAATCAACTAACAACACTTTCGGGGAAAAAAATCAAGTGATAATTAATTCTTTGCAAACTACTATATCAGACTATAGAGCATAAGACTCCTCAAAAAAGAACACCTGAGTTGAAGAGCATGTTGGCCTTTGTAAATTGTGGTAGAATTTAAAATCTCATGCTTAAAATGGGTAGTTCCAAAAAGATTTTTTTTTTTGTTAGTATTATTGTCAAACATTTGTTTTTCTCTATTCATACCTTAGATTGAAACCCATAAAAGCAACTAAGTTGATAGCATTCTCAACATCCCAATTTTCTTCATATTTCTCTCCCTCGAGATCTCTCCAAATATGAAGAACCATTTAATCCAAATATTGTTTTGCAGCTTTAGGATGCCTAGACAATACCAACTGATTACTGAAATCACGCCACAATCAAGATTGTGGACTACAAAAGTATTGGTTGAGGATAAAGGACATGCACGATCATCACCCAACAGTCCAGCCAAATACCAAAAAAGTCAAGATCAAATAATGAACTGATCACCTCACATCCCATCTAAATACCAGAGGCTCACCCTCATGGATCCTGCGGTACATCAAAAATTTTCCAATAATTTCATATATATATATTTATTAGAAAACATTGACAAATTTTTTCTTCAAACAGGGAGTAAGAGTTCAAGCTACTATCTTTACAAACGATATTTCACTGTTTAAAGATATGTTAGTCGTCGACAAAACCTACTATATCTCAAATGCTGCAGTCAGCGAAATACCACCAAAGTATCAAATCTTTGATAACAACTTTCAGTGGACCATCAATAGACGAACTTTAGTTGAACCAGTGATCGAAGAAGATGAGATTATCAATATACCAACACCCACTTTGACACCATTCTCAGAGCTCAAAGATTATATCAACTCATCTCAGTCAATTGGTATAGTATGAACGTTATTTTCATGTTTTCCCTGCACAAAGTACATTATACTAACTATTTTCTACTTGATTTTAATACAACAGATATTATTGGTATAGCTTTGGACATGAACCCAATCAAAGAAGTGCAGACACCATATGGGTCGCAAAAAGTACAGGAGGTGATATTAATTGATCAAGGGTATGCTATACATTATAATTCTCATATCTATCTACACATTAAATACTAATGTAGGATTGCACAACTTGACTTCTTAATATTTTTTCTTCAATTAGATTGAAAACAATTATCTTCACATTGTGGGAACAATTTCTTGAGAGCGAAAGTCTTGCAATCATGGAAAAAATATCCACTAGGCCCGTCATTTTGGCAAAAAGATTGAAAGTGACTACATTCAATGGTGAACTTTATACCTTAAATTTAACCAAATAAAATATTTATATTGACATTCTTATTTGAATAATTGAATTTGCTTTATCTCAGGTTTATCTTTGTCCACAAGACAATCAACAACCTTCGTCATAAATCCAGCAATACCTCAAGCTGCTTTGTTGAAAAAATGGTATAAGTCATTTCTGCAAACATATTTATTTGCTAATATAATAGTCTTTTCATTACAAAACAAATTTATTAAGTGCCTTTCATATATATAGGTCAGAAGAAAACAAGAAACTTCTTGATCAAATTCTCATTGAAAAGCCATACAAAGCTTCATCCTCCAGCTTGACTCTTCCAGCAACCAAAGATATTATCAAAATTAAAGACATCGAAATTCTCCCAGAAAAGGTTATCCAATTTCCTTTGTAAAACTAATTTTTATAACCTATTCATATATTGCATTTTCTTTAATATATTCAACATAAAATACAACATTTTTTTAGTTGTTGTAACCACATTCATGGCCATTGACCAGGAAATGACTTCTTGGATAAAAACAATAATCTTGGTCACAAACAAGAACCAAAACTTTTGGTTCATGGCATGCAACAAATGCCATAAAGCTCAAGGAGCTAACTATAATCAAGTCTTTAAATGTCTCATGTGTCGTGAAGCTTATGCAATTGGAATGCCAAGGTAAATATCTTATTATTTCTTATATCAAGCATTCTTTGCATTATAGTTTCTAATAGCAAGTTTCTGTAACTTTTTTCTCTTCTAATAGATGTTGTGTGGAAGTTCAAGCAGTAGATGAATCAGGTTCAATAACAGCCACTCTTTTTGGTGAAAATGCTGAAAAAATCTTGTGCTGCTCAGCCAAAGAGTTAATGGAAAACACATCTAATGTACACATTCTCTTTTCTAAAATGACTTCCCATATCAAATTTACTATGCTATTTATATATTAACCAATTTTATCTATAACAGGGGCATATCAACAACTTACAACACATTGCAACACTTTCTAGCAACAAGGAGTTTATGATCCGTGTCAAGCCATCAAAATATCAACCTCAGACTGGTTCAGAAACCAAATTCAACGTCCTTTCATTACTTGATGTATCTACAATTGCACATTCAACCTCTGAGAAGATCGAACAAAGCATGAGTGCTAAAACAAATTCTGAGATCTCTGATACCTCAAGTGAAGCTTCAGACCATCCAGGTAGTATTTCAGTTTCTCAAGGTGATATCCCATGTAAGAAAGCCAAGTCATAGACAAATCTATCTAATCTTATATATGCCAGGACTGCAACCATAAAAATCAAAATGTTGATGCTTTTTGTCCTTTGCTCTTTTTGCTGACTATGTAGAACAAAATGAGTTACATTTTGTAGCCGAACACAAAATGAATCCCATTTTGTCAGAAACAGAATCTTTTGCTTTGTTCATATCCTAAAAAAAAAATGTAGTGAATATATTTAATCCCATTCTGTAAACCAAAAATCTTTTGCTTTGTAAGTATATTAAAAATGTACTATGAAGATATATATAATCTCATGTATTTATCCTTAGTTTATATTGCTATTATGCTAAAACACTATTTTTTTTTCCTTCTTCAGTAAAATTTATTTATTTTCTATATCATTTTTCAATTCATTTGCAAAACAAAAATGGAGAAGTTCGAGCCATATAAAACATGCATTATATATATGGTTATGCAAAAAAAATAACGTAAATAAGAAATTATTTATATTTTTTGAATAATAGAAGCATAAATAAAATTTTTTTTTTGTCATTTTTTGATTGATGATTGATTATGTCTAGATGGTATGGGATTAATTAATAACAATTTAATGAAAAACTTCAAATTTGACGGACGAACATTACCAGGGGGCTCAAGTTTTGGTTTTGGAAAAATGTATATACAAATTCACTTTTTAATTGATTACACATCATAAATTATAGATAAGTTTTCATTTATATATTTTTTTAAATGGAAGCATGAATAACTATTTTAATCAACTTATTGATTTTATTCTTGAGTTTTAATATTTCTTTAATATTAACGGTACGTGCCATGGGCACGTAGCCAAAACTAGTATATATAATAAAAGCGAATCTCTCATGAACAATTTTTTCGTTTGTTACTTCGTCCTTTTTTTGTCGTTTTTTAGGTAAACATAGCTTATTATCTACATAAGAATTGTTAACCGCGCTATTTTATCATTTAGCATTTTTTTTATTTTTCTATTTTTATGGTTGGTAAATTGACGTGAAACCATCATTCCTCTGCAACTCTTCCAGGACAGTTCACTCTTTTTGTGGTGCAAATTTTTTTTTATTATTATTATTTTTTATGTTTTAATAAGTTATTGAAGGAATAATACAGAACATCCTTCACTTTTTTTTTCCTTTCTTTTCTTGTCTTTTTATGTCATTTATTACCATTTTTTTTTCATTTAATGTACTAATGTGAAGGCCCGACTTTTTTAGTCCTTCAACTTACTACTTAATATCAATGATTAGGGTCTTGAAATTTCGAAATAACTTTAAAAAAAAAAAAAATCTCTCTTAATACAAGAACTTTTCCATTTTTTTTTAAAAAATATATCAAAACCCTTTTTAATACCTTTTCAAACCATTTGATCAAGGAAAACTGTTGTTCAAGTTTTACTTAATTATGATATGAAAAGTGGTGTTAAAGGAGGATATTATGTAGTACGGATAGCCTATCACATTTTATAAAAACGAAAGTTCCCAACAGATTTGGTCTTCCAAAATAGTTTAGCGTTTAATGTGTAAAACGCATAGTAATTTTTAGATATTAAACATAGCATAGTATTTTTGAAAATACTGGTTAAAATTTCATACTAACAAAACCAAAAGCTAGTAAAATATTACTGTGCAAACATAAACCTTTAGGTGGCGGCCACTATTCCCATCGACTTCCCATTCATCCCACGCCAGCATGTACACATCCATCAATCACGGGTAAACGGTTGCTTACCAGAGGTACTTACAACACAAACCATGTAAGCTAACGCACAGCAAGTACAATATAGAGTCTCATAAAACAGTTTTCATGCAATGCATAAATTTTATTTAAAATTTTTTTCTTGAATTTAAAATTCATTTTCTTATATTTTAAATTCATTTTTGTGGGCCCTGTGTCCATACCCTTGCACGTATTCGTGAGGAGTCAGGGGGAGCGACCTGGCCCGAACTTCCACACATCTTTGGAAACTTTCACTTTGTTCTCCTAACTTGCGGAGATAACTTCTTTCCTTTAGAGGCCAGGTACGGCACATTTAAAACCAAAACTTTTTCTTTTCTCAACACTTTTCTCTTTGAGCCTATGTGAAAAATGAGACTCCTTTCTATGTTTGCAAAAATCTTTGAAAAGTAGATTTTACACTGATGCAAACTTTTTATATGCAGATGATGCAGAGCTTGATAAACAGTTACTGTTCAATCCACACCATTGTAATATAAATCATATAGCAGATACATTCAGGTACATCACAGAATATCTCATATATCACCTTGTCATATCGCAGAATATTTCATATGTCTCTTTGACATATCACATACTATTTATAACATTATTTTAAAAGTGTTTATGTTGTAGGTGAGATTGTACTTACCGTTTTGCACTGCTAATTTCCAATCCACTTGTTTCTATTGAAAGGCTAGTGTTCATGTTTTATAGTACTTTCATATTAGAAAATACCGTATTTTTTAAGATCTCATTAGGTTAAACGTTAGTCTAATTAATAAACTCTAATCACTAAATTTATTATGTTTTAATTAGTGATTAATTAAATTCTAACGAGATTTATCTAATTTCTATTAACATTGTCATTATCCATTAACTTTTAATTTAAATATTATTTCCTCTAATTATTAGCTATTTACTTTCCAAAATCTTATTTGTTCCTCTCCATTAGTTACTTTCTTGAGTTTTTCTTTTTTCTTTTTTTTTTTAATGATTTTCAAGTTCGTAATTTAATTAGTATATGTTTACTAATTAACTACCTTTTAAGTCAAAATGCGTTTAATTTAGAATTTAATTTCTTCACCACTTTTTTTTTTTTTTTACTGCTTAAATACTATATGTTTGTTATAATTTTTTTTAAATAATTCTTTTACTAATTCTTTGATATGAATTTCTCTTTAGTAATTAATTACTCTTCTGATTACCATTCTCGCCTTTGAGAAATTATTAAAATTTAGCGGGTATTTTATAAATTTTCTAAATTTTAGCTCCTCTAGTACTAAACTACCATGCCATTACATATTAATAAGGTGATATTACACTTATCCTTACTAACATTAGTCTTTTACTTTTTGTAATAATTCCATTCATTTATTTTTACTATTATTACTACTTTAACCTATTTAATTATCATTGTTATCATTCTTTCTATTATTAATTAATTATTTATTTTTGTTGATCCAAGGATTCCATTCAAGGATTCCATTGTTGTTTTGATGTTTCCAAATATTGAGTAGAAAATAATATATGTGTATTTTTACTCTATGTGAAAAATATATTTATTGTTGAAAAGTTACTCTCACAC
>WUAT03230756.1:0-11375 GCA_010015005.3 Ulmus americana | reverse complement strand
CCTCTAAACAAAATGTTCTGTCAAAGAGTATTGTTTAGTCAGAAACTCAGAACTCAGAATACAGAGGGTTAGCTATAGCAATAGCAGAAATAGTGTGGACACAAGCTTTGCTTGCAGAGTTATATGTTCATATAAATCAGATTCATGTCCTCTGGTATGATAATGTGAGTGATTGTTATATGGTCAAGAACTCAGTTTTTCATGCTATAACAAAGCATATTGAGATTGATCCTTATTTTATTCATGACCAAATAATGAAAAAGAAGCTTCAATTGTAATTTATTCTAAGTGAAGATCAAATAGCAGACTTGTTGACAAAGCACTTGACAAGCAAGGTTCTTAAGTTTCATGTCCAAACTTTGCATTGTCCCTTGCCCGTTTTGCTTGAGGGAGAATGATAACCAACATCTAGAAGACAACTCAGCAGACAAGTCCAAGTCAACAGCCAACTCAGCAATAGCGGGTGGCAGCTTAAAGAGAGTTGTTATGCCACTTGTTAAAATTATAACAAATCAAAAAAGAAGTTTGGGTTAATTAGAAATTTTGTTATAGTGTTTATCGATACGGTTCATAAAACCTTCTCTTTTAATCTACACATTATAAATAGAAATTCACCAAACCTCTTTTGCTCGTTACAAAGAGCAAGGCTATCCAGAAATGTCATTCACTTTCAAAAGTAATTTATATATATATATATATATTTTTTTTTTAATTTTTGAAATGAAAAAATACCACTTGATTTTGAAATTTGTTACCATTCAATTTTCTCAAAAAGTGATCACATATATGACAACTTTGCTTTTAAGGAGAGAGTTCATACAATTTGGGTCTAGATTTGTCACCCACCATCATAGGCCCCTGGTTTCGTTTAAAGTGTACATTTTCATTCAACCTAAAATGTTAAGACCCTTTCTTTCGGTTTCAATAAAATATTTATCCTTGCTCAAATGGAAACAAAATATTCCAAATCTACATATGATGTATTAAGGATATTTTATTTTCCTACTTTTGCATAGCTTAAGTAAGTCGACATCATACATAAACGATCGAATCCTTAAATAAGTTACCTGATTTTTGTTTCATACACAACATTAAAAAGAAAGACTGAGATAACTAACACCTCGCAACGCGCAAAAAATGACGTCATTTCTTGCTCAATTTAAATTTTAAAAAAGGATTGTAGAAGGGCTTTCAGAGATTATTCGTCGAGGACGAGAAAACCATTTTTTCCGTACGACATTGAAGATAGCGTCGTTTGTAGTAATTTAAGAAAACAGTGGTTTTTTTTTTTAGGGGTGCATATAAAGGTTATGGTTGAAAAATTAGAACCCGACTTTAACTGGGTTAGATTGAGATTTCGACCAACGCAACCCATTTACATTAGACTTTTATTAAATTTATTTCATATAATTTATTTATTTCTATATATTTTTTTTCAATCTTAACTTATAAAACATCAAGTACTATAGGGAATTAATATTTTAATTTTGAAGATTTATTGATATAATAATTTTTTTTATTTAATTATGCATTTTAAAACTAGAGTTTGATTGGGTTCTTGACAAGATTGGGTTAGATTGTACTGTTAATAAGCCGAACACGAGCCTAACCCAAACCATGTGCCCCACCAGTTTTCTGTTTCACCCGCCAAACCCAAACCATGTGCACCTCCAGTTTTTTGTTTCAGATTTTTTAGTCTATAACTACGAGTCCTCTATACAATATGTAAGAAAAACGAAGCATAGTATAAAATATCTGCACTAAAAAAAATGTGGTTTATATTAAATGATTAAATGACATAAAAAGAGCAGTTCTCAAATATGTATATATGTGGACTTCAAAAAAAAAAAAAAAAACAAACTATTAATAATGGAACTGAAGCACAATTAAAATTTACAACAAAGAAGGCCATGCTTCCAACCACAGTGCTTCCTGAATCTTCTATCAGCTTTTGCCATTCTCACTGGACTGCTGTTCCATTCTGTATGTAATCTGCATACCGAAAAAATGTAGCAAATATATCAAATTTAGATAGCTAAACGAAGATTATGATCAAAAACTGTAAGAATGGTGAGTGATTTTACACTGGGAAGGCGAAGGAACGAGTGCTGGTTGTGCTGCTATCTGATCGAAGAGAAATACTTCCAGAATAAGGTATTGGTCCGGAGTAGTTTATACGACCAGAAATGGCTCCTGCTGCGGAGAAGCTGCACTCTCCCTGAGTATAGAGAAATTGGCCTGAAATATTCTGTGTACCGAAAATTCCATCTTCGATTATGGATGTGTTTGGAGCAACATTTTGAGGAATCTCCTCTCTGGCCAGCACATGTTGAACTTGGCTTGAAGCATTCTCTATCTCAGAAGTGGCACCATCCGGCGAAGAGGTCTTTGGAGTTTCATGACATGATTCACAAACACCATTTTGAGAGCACTCCTCTCTGGTAGATTCATGTTGAGCTTTACTTGAAACAATTTGTGTTTCAGAAGTCTCTTCCTCAATTGTGGTTGTAGTTGGTGTTTTGTTATGTCTGCTGCTGCCATTTTGAGAATGATCCTCTCCGAGAAGGGTTGAAGGTGATGATGAATCGTGTTGATCTTGGCTTGAAACGACCTGTGTATCAATAGTACCATCGTCAACACGAGACATGACTTCAGTTTCAAGACATTCAGCTGTACTTGTTTCAGAAATATGCTCTTTCATGATAGTTCCACGATTGTTATTGCCTTGGTTGGTCGATTCTTCAGCTGCAGAAACAGCAGCTGGGCTTGTCGATGGTTCCTCGCTGCTACTATTTATTTTCTCATCAGTTGAATCGAAACTTGTGCTTACTCTGTCTGTGTTTGGGACTTCACTCGCATTATCACTTGAAATCTACATTGAAACCATGATTATACACATTATAATCCACAATATCACCTATTTCTTCAAAAGGCTAAACGTTCCAACATTTTGGCAGAGGCCTTTTCCCATGCTATCCATAGCAAGAATTGATTGGCATGACAACTCATACATTATCACCCCAATATAGAAAAAGTAAGAACAGAGGAATGGCAGAACAAGAAAGAAAGAACAGGCAAAATTACTGTGAAATTTAAGCTCATTGCAAAAATAATGTGCACCCCAAAACTCTGACAAAAAAGAGATGTAACAAAGGCGTCAAAAGCATATAAAATGGTAAATAGCAAACCAGATAAAATTACATTAAGCAACAATAACGGTCAAGAGAAGCAGACCTGAGAAGTCTTTTGTGCAGCTGCATTTTCGTCCCAACTGGAAGACCTGCGCAGAGAGTCATCCATGCCCAAGAGATGCCCCAAAAGTACATTTCCAGGATTAAGCTCATTATTTGAGACATCATTGGCAATCTTGTCTGGCGCAACGTTTTTAATTTCATCTTTCAGCACCAAGTCCTTCGAGTCAGAATGATCAACAAATTCCTTCCCTGAATCAATCTTTTCAGAAGATTTCCACCCATCTAAAAAAGGATTACAAATATCGAATTGTTCTTTAATCACTTGTTTACTTTGATCCGTATCAGGAAACAAGAAGGTGCAAAGACCCTTCTCGTCTACATCACCGCCAAACAATATCTTGTCCTTAGAAAGCACACCCTCGTCAACACAGATGTCCTTGACAGCATTGTGGTTACTCTCTTTGTAACAAACTCGAAACTCTGGCAGCTCACATTCCATACAACTATTGTCCATACAATAGTGGGAGTCCTTTCCTAACGAAGATACTTCAAAAGAAGAATCAGTAAATGGAGCCACAAAATCTTTAACCTGATATGCCTTCTGAGCTTTTAAATCATCTGTGTTCTCAAAGCTATCAAGCTTCGATGCAGCCAACTCATCTTCATTTGTCACCAAATTTTGTAACCGAGCTGCATCCCCATTGTTGTCCTTTAAATCACATATGAGCCTGTTTTGTTCTTCCTTCATGGTATTTCCTGACTTCAACTCCATGGAATCCAGAGAATTGTAGTTGTAATCAAAAGATTTAGAATCAGGCTTGTGACTGTGAGTTATGTGGCCAAACACGGGATCTCTTTCTGCATGCACATCAACATTCCCAACACCAGTGAAATCTGAAAGTCGAATTGAAATAACATTCCAGTTTCTCAGATAAAACTCAACTTGTGCATAGGAATTGAAGACAACTTTTAAAAGGGTAATTGCCTCATTGGTAAAATTTACATGTCAATGACAGATTACTACGACTGCTTGTCAATTGTGCTCAATCAAGAACTAAACTAACTAGGAGACGTGCACAACTACTACGCAAGTAAAAAAATAGTGCTAGTCGAAGTTGTGAGAATATCTTAGCCAAGTGCAGAGTGTTTTACAGTGTATAACTAATAAATAAGTGAAATGTTCTTTACCAAGTTTCATGATTTAGGGATGGAGAAGGACAGGAAAATCTTCAGAGTTACAGCATGCCAAGTTTTCAAGCATGGAACCTGCCAAACGAAGTACATGAGGATTTTGATTAAACACAATATTGCAAAACTAAGTAGCTTAAGTTCGAAAAAGAAGGCAAGAAGAAAAAAGCTAAGATATGAAGGAAACAGACATGAAGCCACATAAATTGGTAGCTAGTGATTGACAACAGCTATACAGAAAACAATTATTATTGACAACAAATATTTCCATATTTCCAGAAAGGTAAGCAAAGAAACAATCATCAAGCTAAACAAGTATTTATTAGCAGAAAGGAAAAACAAAAAACAAAAAAAGGAGAAAAAGAGTTAAAAGCACTATCAAAAACTAATTTCAATTAGAAGACTTTAAATTATTGAAAGGTTTCATACAGCTTCATATCTGCTTTTAATGTGGAGGGAAAATGTTTTAAAACAATGGTGGATAACAACCGATCAGCAACAAGGCCAACCAAAAATTTAAGAAAATAAATATAAATACATTATATGAACAAAGAAGAAAAAAAGGGCATAAATAATAATAAATATCAAAGCAAGTTAAATAATTATAAATAATAATAACAACAAAGGCTATACAACAAATATAACATTAAATCAAAACAAGCTCAACAACCCAAAACTTATCAAGTTAGAGCCTTTAAAAAAAAAAAAAAAAAAAAAATTGGAAAGAGACAGAGTTATAGTTGTCCTTCCAAACAAAACCAAAAATATATAAAAAATAAAAAAATAAAAACTAAACCAATACAGACAAATGAAATCGTCATGAAGAAAACTTTCGGCTAACAATGTGGCGTCTAGCTATATTCAGTTTTCAATATACAAAAGGACAGGGAGAAAGTTTGGCATGAAAGTCTCGGCTTCAACAGCTTATAAATTTTAAATCACTAGACGACTAAAACCATGCTCTTACTAAAAACCTCCATCTTTGTGTCATATAGCAAATAAGATCAGATCTAAACCATTAGAATAAGAAAAACCCAGACCAAAAATCCACACATCAACTGAGAAGAAAACCCAGATGGGTTTCAGAAATATTCTACACAAAAAACCAGTAAAACCAAAATCAAAGAATAAGAAGATCTACAGATCCAACAACCCATTAAAAAAAAAAAAAAAAACCCCAGAAACAAGAAGTGAAAACTAAATTTAGTACCTTTTTGATCGGCTATAGCAAACAAAAGGGCACCTTTCTTCTTCTTCTTCTTCTCTCACTTTCTCAAAACCTGCAGGTATAAAGACAAACTTTAACAACAAAAAAAACACCCTTTAAAGCTATTATTTCAGATATGTAATATAGGCAACAAAAAAACTAGACATAGAAAGAACCTTAATCACAGGAACTGAACAGTAGGAGAATTAAAGCTATAATAAAAACGATTAATCAAAGCCCCTCTTATTAGAACTATCGAGAAAAGAGAGAGATTGGGAGAAGAAGAAGAAGAGGAGGTGGTAAAAAGGAGAAAAAAAAAATGGAAGATAAGATGACAATGATATATATATATACACAAAGAAAAAGGAGAGGTCAAAAGGGGACTTCCCCCTTCCCCAACTCTTTTTGCAATAAATCGGAGCAGAGAGAGAGAGAGAGAGAATAAGAGCAACAGACGGCTCATTCAAAATTAATTAATAGCATTCAATATCAAACCTCTTCTTTTCCATCTACTACTTCGCAATTAAATTTACCACCTAAGTTTCCTTTCTCTCTCCAAACCACACACAGAGAGAACACTTCCCTTTCACATTTATGCTCACCTGCCCAGAACCCACAACCTTTTTCCCTCACTTTCCCGGGAAATCCATTCTAAACTTTCCTCCTTTCCAAACACCCCATATTTCCAATTCCACCAAGAAAATTTTCCCAGGGGAAAAAAAAAAAAAAAAAGGAAAAAAGACGCCACCTTTTAGGAACCCAGATGAAAAAGTCGATCAAATGTTGGAGTAGGAGTATCTGACAGCCCCTGATTCGTTCTCCCAAAAGTCAAAACCGTTTCTCTTGTAATAATTTTCCTGAGAAAGAGAGAGAAAATCACTTCGTTTCGAGCTTTTTCCCTGGAAAATCTCAGAGAGGTCTGGTTGGAGAAAGAAGGATCTGTTAATCTTTGAGCTGGCTCCGTTGACTATACCATAATCGTCGTCATCAACCCCTGGGATCTATTTTTAATTTTAATTTTAATTTTTCTTACCTTTTAAAAATATATATATTTGACGCTTAAATGGCCCCAATCATTTTTCTCATTTTACTTTTTTTTTCCTCTATTTATGTTTTTAATCATTGGTGCTGGGAGATATTTGCTAATAAATTGTATTAAGAGATTTAGTGATAAAAAAAAAAAATTAACTTATTGACTCAAATGTCTCATGTCATTTGTTTGGTTTTATATTTTGTCTTTTATTTAAATTTTTTAGTTATTAAACCCTCCGTTTTATTATTTACTGGTATTTCAAGTTAAATTATCACCTAATTTAGGATACTTTCATATTTAAATGTCAATATTTTCTAACATAGTTTAACATAAAAAAATAAAAAATTAAATTAAATAGAAAACATACAAAATCGTGTAAATAGTAGGGATTTTTGAGCAATTAGTCAAAAATAGTTAAAAATATAAAAGCATTTGTGCTAAGTCAAAATATTTTTTATATGTGGGCCCACTTCCCCTCACGAGTTTTATCCTCTCCACTCTACTTCCCAATGGTCGTCTAGGCCTGCCGATCTGTGGGCGTCGATTCTCACCTGTTATTTTGGTGAACTTAATGTGTTGACTTCGGTGAGGAATTTGGGATTTAGTGTGGACTGTGATACAGGGAATTAAAGCAGGCGCTACAATCTGAAAGGACACTTTTCGGGATCGGCAGCACGGGGGGTTGTCGATGACCTGGGATTTGATTGGCGCACACGTGTCAACTGCTCTTGTGTGTTGCTATTGTGCACCGGGAGGACCTGGAAGCCTTTCTTCTATGTAGTCATTGGAGCAACTCTAACTTATTATTCTATACAATTTTTACATTAAAATAAAATAATTTTTACCCTATTTTTTTTATATCCAATTCATTCATTGCACTAAATTTTACCCTTTAAAGTATATTTTCTTTATATCAAATAATTAATATTAACTTATAATAAATATTAATATAAGTAATAATAATATTAAAATAATATAATTAAAAATAAAATAATGATATAATAATTTTATTAAAGAGTATTAATTATGATAAAATAACAATTATAACAAATTTTTAAATAAAATAAAAAAATTTAACAAACTTTTAAATACAAAACAAAAATTAAATATGAAAAAGAAAAAAACAATAATATTAGAGTTTTTAAAAAAATATATAGCGCATGAATAGGGCTGCGCCAAACCAAGCGCAACCCTGTTTATTGCGTTAAAATAACACAAGAGTTTAGCGCATCGTTCGACATGATATTTGCTCAATTTTGCGCCATTATAACGCTTTGACGCAAGCGTTGGAGATGGTCTTACGTAAGATAAGGTCCATTGGGAGATGAATAAAGGCCCTTTATGTAATTTCCCCATATTGTGAATCTTTTTTGAGTTTTTATCTATTTAGGACCATATAATTTTTGTTTATCTCAAAATGTATCTTATTTTTTAATAATCTTAAAAAATATTCTCAAAGTTGCCCTTACTCCTTACTTCTATACTGGATATGTAATATTTTAAAGTATATTTACTCCCAAACAATATTTATTTTATATTTTACTGGGATTATAGCAAATAAAACGTAATTCTAAAAAAAAAAATCCTATAAAATTCTCCAAAAAATTAAATTGGAAAAAATGATATTTCACACAATTCACAATAAAAAAAATTAACTTAAATTTGACACAGAATACTAAATGACTCGAAATCCAAATTTGAAAGTACCTTTTAGTATTATTAAAAAATAAAAATACTTTTTTACAATAAATGCAAACTACAAAGTACCAAGTGAATAAAAGCTCTCTTTTTATATATTTTTTTTTGGGTGGGGGATAATTTCAAATTTTTTTTTTGGACTGGGTTTTAATATTTTATTTTAAACTAACATTTTGTTTTAAAAGGGTATTTTAAACATTTAAAAAGACCCCAAAATATTAAGAAATAATTTTTAGAGATATTAATTTTTTTATTGAAAAATATAAGGTACATTTCAAGCATTTTAAATTAGAATTATTGGCTTAAATATTTCTTAAAGTTTGCGTAAATTTATATATTGGTACTTAAAATTGAAAATTTTTCGAAATACTCATAAATTGTTATTTATTGGCATTTGTATAGAAAATAACCTAATGAATTTGCATAAAACGCCAATAAATAATAACTTCATGAGGTATTTGGATCAATTTTTAATTTTAGGTGGTGACAAGCAAAATCAAACAAAATTTAAGAGACATTTGAGTAAAAAAAAAAATTCAAAATAATATTCAAGGTACTAAAATGTAATTATACTTTTTTAATTATTTTTTTGGGGTGAGATTACTAGATCGTGGGGGGGGGCGGGGGGGTACCGTATATACTTTATTGTGTACTTGGTGGTAGTTTACTTTGCCCCAATCATTTTAAAATCTGGCTCCACCATAAAGGTTAACCCACTAAGTTTGACGTTTTTCTTCTATTCTGTCCTCTTCTGATAAAATAAGTCAAATAATCAGTGTTGTCTTTTTTAATTTATATATATTAAGTTAAACTTTTAAATTAATTTTCCAAAGAATAATAAAAATAAAAAACATTGTAGGAAGAAGACTACTAGTGGATAAATTTGATTCCTTAAATGTTGCAAAGTGGAAAAGAAATGTCAAAACAAGATTAGGGATATAATTAAGGGGCATTTGCAGAATTAATCATAAAATTTGTATCACAATAGAAAACTCAAGAAGGCGATTTAAATGCCCCCTTCTCACTGACTCCAACTACAAGGGGTGCCAAGTGAAGTTGGTGGAAAGCTTCTTTTATTTATTTATTTACTTTATTTTTAGGTTTTTTTTTTCCTTTCCCCTAAAGTCGGAAAAGCTTCTTGCTTTTTTATATGTTCCAAATATTACTCATAAATTAAAAATAAAATAAAAAAGGTCGTGCATGGGCATGAACAATGCCTCCGGTTCCGCGCAGTAATTTATTGGGCTGTCTTTTTCTGTGGCGGTTACCTGTCCAATATCTATTACTATTTTCTTTTTGACTTTTTGCTTCAATGATCGAGTAAAGTTAGTGTGAATCTACATTTCGCTATTTATAATTAAAAATTCATTTAAATTATTTTTTATTAGTATTTTGTGTAAATTTTGGAGAGAGATATATATATATATATGTTTTACAAATATTAATAAATAAAAATTTAAAAATTATTTAGATTAATTTTTAACTTTTAATACAAATTTACACAAATGTTAGAAATGTGTCAATGTGTTTTTCTTTCTTTTTTTTTTTCTCAAGACTTTATTATTATTTTTTTTGACTGAAGACTTTATTCTTATTATTATTTTGCCGCTGAATGTTTATGTGAGAATTGAGATGACAATTTAACTTACGAATGCGGTGCACCATACTCCCATAGGACTAGACTCCCATAGTGCTATGCAATTAATGGGATATAATTTTCTGATTTAAACAAAGTGCCATTGTGAGTTGATTTAATGTTGATCGTATAAAAGGGAAATTTTCATTATGGACACCGTAGTTTGTGTTAATCCTAAAAGATACCATTATTTTTAAAAATTTTAAAAAATACTTTCGAAGTTAAGCTTAAAGTTATTTATTATCTTGGGTCAAATTTTTTTAATCAATTTTTTTATAAATTGCTGAATTGCCCTTTATCCTTATTCTTGATAGAGTTTATTTGATCGTTATCCTTGTTTTCATATAATAAATCATCATATATTTTTTTCATTTTTAATTAAAATATTTTGCAATATTCTTTTGAGAAAATCTAAAAATTCAAACAAAAACTAATTTAAAAACAAAATTTTAACTTTTTACAATAAAATGTCAAAGAAAGTTTGATCCAGAATATTGAATGACTTTGAACTCAAGTTTGAGAGTAATTTTCGGGATTATTGAAAAATGATGGTACTTTTTAGAATTAACACAAAGTACAGGGTGCCATAATAGATATTCCCTTTTATAAATATATAATACATTTGATATATGAAAACTGAGCCTAGAGAGAGAGCGTGAGTTGAAAGTTGTCCTGCGACAAGCCACGACGTGTCGCCTGGTTGCCAGCCATGAAACTAATGGAAATGGAAGGCCGACTGTGAAGGAGGCAAGCACTGAGGGTGGTGTGGGGTTTTGGCCAACGATGGCATTAGATTTGGCGGTTGAAGGGGGTTCGCATCAAGCGGTTTTATGATGGTGATAGAGGCGCTTCGTTCGGCCTTTGGAGTTGGTGTTGGAGGAGCGAGGTCGCCGGGTGGAGGGGGCATGGATTTCCGGTGTGCATGTGTAAGACAATAACATATCACGACAGCGTGTGATACCAACGCGTGGATGGTGGTGGTGGCTCTAGTACCCATAGTCGGCTTTTTATTTTCTTTGTTGTGTAGATATTTCTTCAGTAGTTTGGATGTTTTATGCTTTGGGCTTTTTTAGGTTTTTTTGTTGGATATCTCCTTCATCGATGAGGCCTTGTTTTCTCTTCTTTTTGAGAGGAATCAGTGTACAATGACCCACAAAAGGATTTATCCGATCTTAGGTTCGGCGTGGTGGAGGTTCGAGAGTGATCTCTTTGCCCTTAAAAAGAGTGGCAAAGTTAGTGTTGGCCAAAATCATCGTAATTCGATTAGAGGTTATCCCATGACAAGCGTGTGTGTGTGTATATATATATATATATATATATATATATGGTGCTTCTATGGTAATATATTTTTATTACTATCGGTAGTGTTTTCATCAATAATTTTTAAATCACATCATATTTTTGGGTAATTTCTGAATA
>WUAT03230645.1:0-11375 GCA_010015005.3 Ulmus americana | reverse complement strand
CATCATTCAACATTTTTAATCATTTCACACACTAATTTTCACTACCTTTTACATTATCTAACATATTCAATTATTTCACACACTAATTCCCATCACCTTTTACATTATATTATTAATATCTCCACCACCTTTTACATATAATATTATTTTATTATCAAACCTCAATATTCCCATCATCTTTTATATAAAATTATTTTATATATATATATATATATATACCACACTTATTGTTACCAAAAATTTTAGAATTCTGTTTAAAAAATTATTCTGCTCATAATCACTAAAATCTTGTTTAAATCGCGTCTCAAATGGACCTAGTCTCAGCTACCTTTTTCCTATTTTCTACAGTATTCTTGCATTCTACACTATCCCTATTTGAATCACGATTCAAATCACCAAAATACTGTTTAAATCATGAAAAAAACAGACCCAATATCTCAAATAATCCCCATAAACCTGAGATTAGTCAACTCTCCCCATCACTGTAGGATGAGTAAAATCTCCCCATAATTGTAATGAAATGTAAATCTACTCCAATGGGACTGTACCCTGGAAAACTGTGAAAAATACCAAACAATGGTGAGTTTGAGGATTTTAAGGGCCAATTAAACAAAATTGTGTGACAAAGTGCCAGCATTAGTACATACAGTAGTCCATTCTTTGTAAACTGTTTATTAACTTATGCTGCAATTTTTACAGTTCTAGTTTCTGTTTCCTTTTTTCCTATAACTGTGATAACAGGCATGGAATAACTTGGCATTTGTTTCTCAGGAAAGAGTTACCGATGCTACAGCAAAGTCATCTCACTATGCGGCCCGGTCCAATGTTCCTCCATATGCTCCACCAATGATTACTGCGGACAATGATGATGGCATCTCATTCAAAGGTGATCTTGTTTTCTTTGGTTGGAATACAACAGAACATAGTTTCATTATTGTTATATGTTTCAAAGAATTATGTTGAAATAAATCTACTGAGTATTATATCTGATAGTAGGTTAGTATTCCTGCTCTTTTGTTGTAAATATCAGTGCATTCTTTCTTCTGAAAGAAACAAATATTCTCTCAGTGCATACCCTTTTCGCATGCTCGTCCCTAAAATTTAAAGAGGTTCATTTTAGTTCCTACCTAGACTGTTAATTTATACCAAACTTTAATTTTCATCTGCATCATTGAGTAAAATAGCACGTCCAATTACTAATTCTGTCTATATTAAATATGGAAGTTTACAATTGGACAATGAATAGTAAAGGCTAAAGTGTGTCACTTTCCAGTTTAGAGATGATGAGGGCAAAAAGATACAAGTTGATGGACTATCCTTACCGTTAATCCTAATCACATCTTATATGTTATTGAGTGTTCAAATATTAGATTCTAGTTATGCAAATGTCTTGCCCAAAGCTAATATAAGTCGGATGATTTTAGACCACAATAGTTATTTGCAAGTATTGTGCAATACATTTTACATTGCATTCTCCGTGGTTGAAATATTTTATCCACGGATTAGAGTATCCACCACACTCGAGATGGGATTTGTCCTCGCTTTATCACACATGTCCTGAAACAGCTTTTGTAATTTTTTATATAATATAAATTGAGGTTCGTGGTTCTTTGTCCCAAGTATCAAAGTTGGCTTGTTTGGCTGCATGTTTGGTGGTAAAAGTAATAGTTGTGCTTCTTTTCTATAGAAAAAGTTAAAAGATTTTCTAATAGATTTTTGTGTGTTTGCAGCCATTGGTGGTCCTACGGGAGAGCTTCTGGAGCAAAATGCCCAGGTTCTGAATCAGATCTCAGCAAATATTGCTAGTTTTCAGGTGAGGAACTTGCCTGCTAAGTTCATCTCTATTTATTCTAGTCATTATTTTCTCTTGAAATCGAGCTGCATCCACAAACTTAAACTGGGAATTGTGGCTTCATAGTTACTAATCACAGTGTTTGTGATGTTATCAACGCTTGGCGTCTTTGAAACTTAATTTCCCTTTTGTTGTTTTTCTCGTATATTTATTTCTTTTCTTCTTGTTTTCAGATCCAGGACAATATCAACCTCTTATGCCAAACTCGCGACAACATCTTGAAGATTATGAATGAGTATGTCCTGATACTTCTTTTAGAAAACTACCAGTTTGAGATTGATTGTATAGTTTTAGATGTGTCTATATTAGTTATGGCTCCAGGTTTTCAGTTATATGTTTCCGAACTTGGTTGTCTTCTTGGTTTCCAGGGCTACTGGAACTGTGTAGCTTTGTGCGTATTAGCTCACTACGAATCGTCACATGTAAAGCTAACACATTTCATACCTTAACCTTCACAGATTTCTTGAAATGCCAGACGTGATGAAGCAGATGCCGCCGCTTCCAGTGAAACTGAACGAGGGGCTTGCTAACACCATCCTCCCCCAATCAAGCCATCCAATGCAATCATGATCCTGATCCTAAATCCTCATTAGGGTTTCTGATCGATTCTCATCGTAACTTAATCCACAACCAGTACTCAAATCGAACAGAACTTCCTAGGTTCAGCCAAGGAAATGACTTTCAAACAGAGGTTATCCACCATGTCTCAACTCACAAAATCATGACCCAATTGGTTTTTTTTCCCATCTCCCTGTATTACTATGTTTTATTGGTTGGTTTCTTTCTCTAGTTTTCTTTCCTTTTCTTTTTTGGATAGTGGGCATAACTTTAGTTTATATTGTGCAGAAAATAGGCAAAGATATTTTTGGTTATTCATGGTAATAATTAGGGAATGAAATGGAGAAGTGGAAATCATTTAATAATTACTTTCATTTGAACTTTGTTACTTGAGTTTGTGTATATTTGTTTACAATTATTTAGAAAATGTTCCTTTCTTTTTCTTACTATTCCAATGAAGCTGGGAATGATTATTTTTTGTGTCGACTACTAAAGAAGAATTAAAAATTAGTATTATATGTTGCAATTTAGAGAACTTCTTGGAGTTGATAATCTTTTTTCTTCTAATGGTTCAGCTTGTAGATTCATGACACTGTTTGTATTATGGACATACCTATTGTTTATACACTATATATGAAGATAAATTACAATTTAATGCCTATTTTGCAAAAGGGGCAGATTTCAGAAATTGGCTCCCATTATTATTATTATTTATTTATTTATTTTAACCTGTAGAGTACATAGATGAAAATATCAATATTTTTCACACGATATTTTTCTATTTTAAGGATACTGATATCGATATTACATATTATATTTTTGTTTTTGTAAAATATGTTTGAATTTTTCAGAAATATCTTCAATATATTCGTAAAATATCGATATTAGAAAATCGTTATTATAATTTTATATAATGTCGTAAATTTTTTTACAATATATTGCCGATATTTTTGTAAATATCGAAAATAATTTTAAAATATTAATAAATTAATTTTTTGAATTTTTTTTTGTTAAATTTTAAAATAACACAATACTATATTATAATTTATTTTATTATAAATTTATAATCTACTTTTAATATAATAAAAAACACATAGTCATAGTTTATAGTTAGAGGTATAATAATGATGGCAATAAAATGACATGTCCTTAGGTCCAAAACAAGAATAAATTTGGATAATAATGAAAACAATAATGATGGTAAAACTGATGATGATAATAATAATAATAGTAGTGGTGACGATGAAGATGGTGGTGGTAATGACGATGATGATCAAGGAAATAATTTTTTGTTGGAAAAAATGCAATTGATTCAGATTTATTATTAAACTCCTTTAGTGGTAAAACAACGTTCCTCATTGCACACAAGAGGATCATGGGTGCAGAGGCGCTGATCCAGATATAAGGGCTATTGAGAAAGATTTTAGAAGGAGAAATAGTGGAACAGAATCAATAATGTCACCATACGATCAAGACAGTCTTTCAATAAGTTTTGAATTTATGAGTATAGGAATAGACTATACTTACTCATCTAATAAGTCAAATTATAATCATTATCTTAATGCATATGATTTTGAATCTAGTGACGATCCTTTTAGAAGTTTGGGTTCTTCGATTTCCACATAAAATTCGTGATTTACAAAATACTGGAAATTCGTGATTTACAAAATACTAGATCAAGCAATTGGGTAAACATACAATTTTCAATTTATGGACAAATAATGGGAAGAAATCAACAAATTTATGTGTGACATGTTAGGGCTGCACATTTTCAACCCAAACTGCCCAACCCAAACCTATTTTGGGTCGAACCAAACCAAATCGAACCCAAATGGTTTTGTAATGGGTTCAAAATGTACTAAACTGAATTCAAATAGTTTGGTAACGAGTTCAAAATTGTGAAACCAAACCAAATCGAAACCGACCGAACCCTATAGCTAAATTTATTTATTTATTTATATATTACCTTTATCTCTTTAAGTCTTTCACAAAATTATTTACAAAATTTCTATATTAATTTTTTATTTATTCACAAATTTTTCCTAGGCCCATACCATTAAAATTTTTAATTTTTAAATTGTATAAAGCCTTAAACCCAAAGCCTAAACACAATTAAACCAAACATTTCTTTTAGTTTCACACTTTTACTCTTTTTTTATCAAATGAGTTGGTAATAGATCTAAAATGTACCAAACTGATTTTGGGCCTAATCAAACCAAACCGAACTGAACCCAAATGGTTTCATAACGGGTTCAAAAAAATATCAAACCGAGATAAATAGTTCGGGTCATGGTTTGGGCCCAAAATTGCTCAAACCAACTCAGGTGCAGCCCTATGGCATGTTCAAAATTATGTTGAAAATTATTCGAACTTTATATCATAATACCAATATTGTTTAAACCTAGATGGTATTCTAAATATATTTAAACCTAATAGTTCTCATTTTGGTATTGATGTTCTATATATTGTATTGTATCATATAAAATATTAAGTTTTAATGTAAAGTAATTTATATCGACACTTTTTTTTTTCATGTATTATATTCATTTTGCATGTTATATAATTAATTTTTTAATATAATTAAAAAATAAGTGTCTAAAAAGATATCATTCGTTATTATTTTAAAAAATTAATAATTTTTAAGTCATCTTGCTATACTTTCTATAAATTTTACGTTGATTTTCATCGATATTAATATTTTCGTTGATATTCTGTAAAATTAAAGTGTCGATATTTCCATCGATACCAATATTTTAATTATTGGTAAAATAACAATCTTAATTTAAAAGTTAAACAAATTAGAAATTACCTAAATTTAGAAGCGTAGAATTTGAAATTACTATAACACAAATTTCCAATGTCCAAATGTTCAATCTAGATAATTCTCGTTTTGTTTTAATTAAAAAAAAGAGATAAAAATAAATAAATAAATAAATTGTACGACCCTGCGGTCCCAATGTTGCCTCGCAGCTATTAAGTGTCTCAGTGAAATCCTTAAGCTTTTTATGTTGTCTCATTGTCGCCCCTAAATATGAAACATCTCAGTCAAATTCTTTGAAGTTTTGACAAAAATTTTAATTAGCCCTTCTGTTAGTCAACTATTAAAAATAAATTAAAACTTAAATTAGACTAATTAATTAATAACCTCGTTTTTATTAAATTAGTCCCAAGTTTTCTACTTTTTTTTTTTTTTTTGGTACCATGAGTTGAAATTTATTGACCAAACAATGGTTTAATTTTAGACATTTTACTTGATTATTGATACTAAAATGAAAAATAAATCAAACTAGAGACTCCTGGATTAATTTTTTTAAAAATGGGGGTCATTAATTAATTATTTTTAAGTTAAATTTTAACATACTTTGAACGTGAAGGGCTTATTAAATAAAAGTTTTGTCAAAACTTCAGGGATTTGACTGTATTTTAGCCAACAGTATAATTTAGTAATTAAAAAAAAAAAATTTAAAAATCTCAAATTTGAAGTTATTTGGAAAAGTATGGAGGTACTATTGTTGACGTTAGGTTAACGTTGAGGTTGAAAGAAAAGGGTGTTTTTGATTTTTGAATAGAGGGAGGGTCAAAGTTGCTAAAATTGAATATTGACAATCATAGATAGCCATCATGACTACAGTGGCTGTAACTTTCTCTTCATAAATTTTCCAATTCAATCAAACTAAAAGCGAAGGTGTGTGCCTTCCGCGTCATATCCCAACCCAATTCTAAAACGAGCAACACTGTTCAAAGATCCACCTTGAGAATCTCAAGCGATTTTACCAAATGAATCATATTTAAAATTAACACTAAATAAAATTAATTATTTCTAAATTAATTAATAAAAATTAAATTTTTTAATTTTTTATTTAAATTTAAATTTTCTTCTTATACTAATTTTTTTTTTCTCTGCTTAAAACAACTTTTTATTCTTCTCCTCTTCTTCTTCTCCTCTTCTGTTCATCGTCTTATCTTCCTCCTTCTCGTCTGGTTTATCTTCTTCTTCTTCTCTTCTGGTTCGTCTTCTTCTCCACTTCTTCTGTGATTATGAGTTTAAAATTTAGATCTAGCTAAGGATTCAAGTGAAAGGTGAGAATCCATGACGAAATCTAATTTTTCAAATTCAAAATCATGCGCGATAGTGATATGTGGGGCGCGATATTTCATTGTGCTTCTCATTTGAAAATTTGAGGGTGCGATGATGATGTGTAAAACGCGATATTAATTATTAATTATCGTGCTTCATAAATTATAATCACACTAAAATTAATTTTTAATTAACTTAGTTAATTAAAAAAATAGACCTCTTAGTATATTATTATTTATGATATTTTTTTTATTGTATTTAAGTTTGTGTTTGTGCTAAATAACCAATCGGGCCATTATAAAACACCACTTTACCAATTAGGACTTAGTATGCTAAGAATTTTCAAGACCCTATTATTACTATTATTTTTTTTTCACCTTTTTGTGTCTTTCTTTCCTTTATTTTCCACTTTTCTCTTTTTTGCTTTTATTGTTTCGTCTTTTTTTTTTGTTTGCTCTCTAACTTAAAGGAGAAGTAAACTATTTACTCCAATAATTAGTTACTTTACGGTCATCTGAGATGCTTTGAGTGGATAATTTTTGAGAATAAAATTCTAAACTTTTTAGTATAAGTAAACATGATCTACAAGAATAAAAATAATTTTATATAAAAGGTAATGAAGTCTATGAAATTTAATAATAAAACAATAATTTTCGTAAAATGTAATAGAAATATTAATAATATTATATAAAAAGTGATGAGATCCACATATTTAAGATGATAAAATAAGTTATAATGATATAAAAGATGATGAGGTCCACATGATAGAATATAATAAAATAGTGGTTAGAATAAAAAAAAGAACGAATTTTTGAAGAATAAGATTGAATTTGAAATTTTTTAAGAAACGTCTCAAACAGACCCGATCAAAGGTTAACAATATTCAACCTTAATCTAATTTTCAAAAAACAAATAAATAAACAAAGTTCTTACAATAAGAAGGGATATTTTTATTTTGGTATCCTATAATTTACATTAATCATAAAAGTACCTTCATTTTCAATAATTCTAAAAAATACCTTTAAAGACTAAAAGTCTTTATTAAAATTTATTATATAAATTGCAAAAATACATTAAATAAAATCAAAAAATATATATTAAAAATATTAACATTAAACAAAATTAATCCCAAACTTCCTTTTCCTCTTTAAACATACTCCAAATAATTTTGGCCAAATGATTTATTCATTTAAAGTTTTTACTAAAATTTATTTTTTATATATTAAAAAAAATTAGTCAAATAAATAGTTTGCGTTTATTTCAAACAGTACTCTCGTTTCTTCAATATCATGTTTGGTACCCTCGAAGTTGGGTTTTTGGAATTTCGGTACACTTGGTCAAACTTCCTTTGACTTGTTGATTGTGAAATGACCAAATGCCCCTAGTTATAATTCAAAAAATAATTAATTTTTAGTGTATATATATATATATATATATTGAACATTCAGATATAAAATCTTAAACCTATAACCAAACACCCAAAATCTGTTTGGACACATGGATATTCCTAAAAAATTGTTATCTAGAATAAGAGAATGGTAATTCAGTCATTTTTTAAAAAGAAAAAAAGAAAAAATTAGTCAAATGAAGTTTGACCTAGGTACCGCAATCCTGGAACCCAATTTCGAGAGTACCAAACATGATATTGATAAAATGAGGATACTTTTTAGGACAAACTCAGACTATAGGGTACCAAAATGATAATATGTTGACCCAATGTACCAAATAACTATAATGTACCAAAATGAAAATATCCCTTGGAAAAGTGTTTAAAAAAAAATCTGATTTCTTTTTAATAAAAATAAGTATATATAGTAACATGTTAGATTGTAGTGTACCATAATTTTATGAAATCAAACAATAATTCTTTGAGTTAAATATTCAAGAAATTAAACATTTTTTTTTTCTCACTTTGTTCTTTTTGTGCTTTACCCTTCTTTGAGTTCATACGTTATTTGAGTTACTTTATTAAAATAATAAGAACCAAAAGTAGTTGCTTGCTTTATATATAAAAGGAATGGTGGCGCCACAATAAGAGGAAGAAAAGAAGGGAAAAAAAATGCATTTTTCAACATATTCGAGCCTTAGCCTTTAATCTCACCACTAATCCCACTTGCATCCATTCCATTATATTCAACAGAATTTGTCACTAGTCTTTCTTTTTCTCTTTTTTTTGCCTCTCTCTGACTTTTGTTTGAACCAAAAAAAAAAAAAAAAAAAAAGAGAGTACAAAATAGAGAAGAAAAAACAAGCCTATTTTGAATTATTATTTTTGGAAATAATCAATAAAATTTCTTGTAATTTATTTTCTAATTTTATTGTTATATGTACATCCCTTCTAAATATTTTTTATTCAAAATTAAAAGATAAAAATAAAATATTAAGTTAAACAATTATACAATAAGAATTTAAAGACAAATTATAAGAGCATCTTAGTCTTTTTCTCTTTTAATTTCTTTGTCAAAAAAATGATAAGAGGGGATTGATTTATAACAAATTTAAAATTAAAGAATTTTGATAATAACCAATATTTTTCAAACAAAATTAGAGATAAATTTAATAATCTTCTATCTATTATAATCCTATATATTTAATTAGGTGAAGGCAGCCGTGACGTTTTAGCGTTTTGGATGCCCAACAGAAAAGAAGAAGCTGACGATTATGGTCTTGACCAGAAGGTCATGGGCCCATACCTTGACCGCCATCTAAAGAAATTTGTCAATTCTTGACTCTAATAAAGAACTAACCAAACAAATAAAAGAGAGATTTGGTTTTTTTCAACTTAACCCACTAATTCTTAAATTCCAACTAATCTTTATCTTAATTTAAAAAAAAAAAAAATCTATATGTAATGGGTTTGTCTCTAATTTATCTTAGATACAAAAAGAAGTGTTTGACACGGTTTTGTTAGCCCTCAACCATTGAAACTATATTATTATTATTTTCATCTATATATAAGCATTAATTCAAGGTTCTAGACTATAGAATAGAGAGGTGATTTTGTTGAAGTTATTGACCATTCATTAGAAAGAGCCTATATACATATAGCATTAATTGGAATAGTCCTAACTTTCTAGAAATCTAGTTGCCCACAAACTAATTCCCATCTAAAACTCTCTCAATTTTCTCAATATAATGATAAATTAAGCTAAAGAGCTTTATATTTTCTGCTGTTCTGGGAAGACTTAAAGCTCCATCCTTATTAAGAATTTTCAGATAGTTTCAGAAGACAAGCTCCATGTGTGTATATATATACACATATATATTGGAATTATATATATCCTAGAGATAGCTTCTTCTTCAAGGTTCTCCAAGTTTCAGGTATATATAGTTTTCTTTAAATTTGTTGTTCAAAAATAATCTACGACAATCGTTTTAGTATATCAACATGTTTAGATGAGTTTTGGTTACCCATTAAAGTTGTTTAATGGTTTTTATTATTCTTGACATCTATAGTGCGTTTCACAAACTAACTTTACCTAATTAGAATCTGATAAGAGAAGAGAAAATTTGGGTTTTGAATTGAGTTGCAGGGTATAGTGTGTTTCACAAAATTTGGGTTTTTTTTTTTTTTTGTTCTTAATTTGATTTGAGTTGCAGGGTATAAGATGGGGTCCACCAATGGAAGAACACCGTTAGCTCTTTACCCAACTATAGTGATCATGGTAGTTTTAGCTTTGAGGGTTTCAGAAATATCTGCACAAGTTACAGATTCTTCAAATGGCTCTCTACCTCCAGGTGAATTGTTTTATTTTTTAAATTGTTTTTTAGTTTTTTAGACTTCAAAGTTCATTTAAGATGCAACTACATAAGAAATTGCGTTTTAGAAAGAAGACTCAAAATAAACGTGTTTTATGTGACAAGTTATTAGAAATATTTTATGATTGGTCGAAAAGAAAAATATATTTTTTTATACAACTTGTGATTTGAAAATTTATTTATCTAAATTAATTTGGGAATATTTACCAAATGTCCTTTTCTAAGTGTGATTTTTTGAAAATTTTCACTTTTTTTCTTTATTTAATCACATTCCTTAAATAACTATTAAATATGAGTCATGTAATTATTAAGAAAGATTGAATGAATTGATATATTTCATTATAAACGTGACAATGAAATTTCTTCTTATTAATCTAATGATATTTATTTATATATTTATATTTTCTTAATCATTCTAGGGACTAGTTTGGCTGATCAAACAAACAATGCCTCTGGGCCCAACATACATGATGATGATACAGTAAGAGTGGATCCTCTTGATAATTTCAAGAAATACAGAGGAGGATTTGATATTACCAACAAGCACTATTGGAGTGTAATTCTCTCTCTCTCTCTCTATATATATATATATATTGTATATGAAAATAACTTGGTTTTTTGTTTTGTGCAGTCAACAGCATTTACAGGAATCTATGGATATGCACCTGGGGTATTGTGGCTTGTAAGTGGAATTCTCTATGGAGTGTTTCTGTTAGTATCCATACTTTGGTACAAAAATAAAAAGAATGAAAAGCTGAAGAAGAAAACACCTTGTCACAAGCAATGCTACTTCTGGCCTATTTTGCTTGCCATTGTCTTCACACTCCTTGCCATGTAAGTTAAACCAAATTCAACTCCAATTCTAGCTACAAAATAAGAAATTGCACAAAATTCTGGAGCTATTGGGTCCCACTCGAGTTGCCCTGAATGGGTCCGTTCCGTTCTATTAGTAATTTCAACATGATTTGTATTCAAATCATTATTTAAATAAGGATACTGTAGAAAGTAGTTGAAATGATGTTGTTTTCGTAATTTAAATAATGATTTTGAACTGATATTATTTTCATGATCTGATTACGGTAGAAAGAATACCGTAGAAAAAGAAAAAAAAGAAATAATATTCAAATT
>WUAT03230644.1:0-18513 GCA_010015005.3 Ulmus americana | reverse complement strand
AACCAACAAAAAAAAAAAAAAAGATCTAAAAATCATATAGAAGAAGAAGAAAGAAATAAGAAGAAGAAGAAGGAAGGAAAAAAAAATGGTGAAGAAATGAGTGCTCGCTGAGAAAAAGATGAAGGAAATTGAGGATGTATTGTTTAATTTTTTTTTTTTTTTTAAATAAAAAAAATTTATGGTCAAAAGATAAAAAAAGATCAAAAATGAACTTTTTTCAATTTTAAAAAAGTGGAGGTATACCCGTAAAAATCAAATCTTTAAAGAGTATTTTTTGTCAAGTTACCCCAAAAACAACTACTAAATTTTCTCTTAAATTAACAAATACCACTAGAAGTTCATTATCAAGTTCCCAGGATACCAAACGTATTGGTTCGAGGAGAGTCTCCCTTCTTACTTTAGGGCCTATGATTTCACCTAGGGGGTGTGGTTTGTCGTTGCCGGCCAGGACACGACCGGAGTACTTTGATGACGTAGTCGTCGTCCTGGTCCGATGGCTTCTCGTTTTGGGAGGGTTGTGATGACCTAGCTAGGGTAAGCGGCAAACCCGACAGGGATGGTGGGAGCGTTGTGCTGGTGGGTTTGTTTGACTCATCGGTGGGTTTGCTGGTGATTTTGCAGCGTTATGATATTGGAAGAACAACTGAAAGAGGTGGTGAAGTTTGGGTATTTCGATGGACAGATCTAGGCGGTGGAAGGTCGGTTGGATGGGATTGTGCTTGGGGCAGGATGGTGAGGACCAAGGTGGGGGCAGTGAGATCTACGGCAGAGTGTAGTGGCAACGCATGGGTAAGGATATGGTGGTGCGTGATCTCACTTGCTCGATTGGCGGGTGTGGTCGTTTCCGACATAGTGGAGGTGTCTGCAACTCTTTCCCTCTTTTGTGTTTGTGTTTTTATTTTATTTGTGTTTAGGATTTGCACCATGCTGGTAGATCAAATCCCAACTTTGATTTGCTTTGTTCAATCAAACAAGTTTGCCCTGAAGATAGATCAAACTTACAGTTGTCTTTATATTTATTTATGTATGTATGGCGATAAGTTATGTCTCTCATTTGTTAGTTTGCCCCGTTAAGAGAAGGTTGAGCGTATTGAATATTTGCTTGTCCGGGATTGCATCCAATTACTTATCATTTAAAAAAATAAAAAGTTCCCATGGATACCAAGAATTGGTCTCAGCAATTGGGATTTGGGGATAAAGAGTGTCCCAATGCAAACACAAGGCCTTATCAATTTCCCCTGCTATACCAAATTATTATTATTATTATTTTGGAATCTGGTTGAGCTGTTCAAAAAGCAAGAAATTAACGAACTTAGCCTAGTTGTTTAGTTAGTATTGTATTTTATAGTTTCTAATTTTTCTAAGTTAAAGTCAGATATTATTCAAAACAATATGAATTAAAAAAAATTATCAAACCAGGGCTTAAAAATTAGTATTATACAATACAATGCAAGTTAATATGATGTAACAAAAAGAACGCCCAAGTTCATTTCTTTGATGTGCTAGAACTAGAACAATTAGAACTAGTCTTCACAAAGCTTTGTCCAGAAACATGTAAGCAGAAATATCCAAGTACCTTGGCCTTTTGTTTTTGCTGGCCCAAATTCTTCACCGCCATATCACGGGAAGCATTTCATTCTCTGAAAAAAGAGACAGCTTAGTTCATGTTAACTAGGAATTGTATCAAATTATCAAACATGTGTCAATTAAATTCTGCAAATGACCTGTCTTTCAATTTCTACTGCAGATGCAGCTAGCCTCCGCTTCAAAACTGAACTGTCCCGTTGACAATTTTCCATCTCGGGATCTAAAAGAAAAAACAACAAAACTTAGAACAAGTGACTATTTTACCATTTTTGAAGCAGGGATTAATCAAGAGGAAACACTAAACAGCATTCGAGAAAGTTACATGTAGGTCTCCTTACTCTGACAAGTGAAGAAGGCAAACCAGAAACTCAAAACCAAGAAAAGAAGGTTACAGTTGTCGAAGTCTCCCCAAGTATGAATTCTCTACTGATTGTTACTTATTAGCATGCTTTAAGGCAATTGAACAATTCTAGTCCTATTTAACATGGTGATGGACCGGATTTCTCAAAAATTTACACGAGCCGGAAAGAGATATTAAAAAGGAGTATCCACAAACAAACTACAACAGAGGGATTAGCTGTTTGATTCTCACCATAATAGTACGACGACAGAATTGTGATGCGCTTGGTTGGCTGCCGAAACAAGAAGGGGTAGTTAAAGGCGAAAAAGAATTTGGTGAAACCCAGAGCAACAAGAACTGAAGCATAATTAACTGCAGAAATAAACTAAATTCATAGGAGCAATGAGCAGCGCTGCTATAATACATGTGCAGTTCAGAGGTCCATATATAGAGGATTAATAGTCAGGCAATCTAGGTTTAAACTTTAAACCAGCTCCTGTTGCATCAGGCTCATGTAAGAGGATCAAAATTTTCGCCAAAAAGATCATACACCACATCATGATAACCATATTTTTTTTTTTACTGCATCATGATAGCCATATGACTACACATAACTAGATAATTTTGTTCGTAGAGAAACAATACAAAATTGGTCTCAACAACCTTGAAAGAATGCAAATATAGTTGAACTAAGATTTTTTTTTAATCATCAAAGATAGCTCCAAAGTGCCACCCAGATCACATGCCCACATGACAGCTTGACGCAAGCAAAGATGTAGCTTTATCAAACCCTCCATGTAGAAGGTCTCAGTATATAGCTCAATTATGATTTTCTCTTTTTTCTTTTTTTTTTCTTTCTTCCTTTATCATCAAATAAGGGTAAAATAACAAGCGGAATGATAAATTTATCAGTGGACTTTGAACAGTTTTTAGAGATAGAAGTGGTATGAAAAGGTTCAAATTATGTCATATGAAAATAATTTGCCGAAGTTTTTCTCAAAAAATTTATTTCTTTGACAATATAATCTACGAAAGGAGAATTATAACTTGCATACTCTACTAATAAACTGAATTATATATAAATAGCAGAGAAAATAACAGAAACGCACCATCACAAAGATCCCTTCACGACGAGTAGGGAGTTCCTCAAGCCTTTTCAATGTCTCATCACCTTTAGTAAGTTTTCCAAATATTGCATACTGAAAAATATTTACATAAAATACTCATTAGCAATAATGCCAAACGTGACTTGTTGCGCGGACGAATCTAATTTGCAAACCTTGCCATCAAGATGAGGAGCATCTCCAAGAAGTATTGAAAATGATGATTGGGCACTATCGGGATCTTCATATCTATCCATAACCAGAAGCATACAATAATAAAATATATATCTAAAGAACATTCTGAACAAATTCTATTACTTAAAATGAGATTAAAATGTGAACTCTCTTTTATGAATCGAACCACACAAGTATTCTCTAATATACTTTTCCACTCTCCAGTCCAATTTCTTTATGCTTAATTGCTATAAAAAGATCAATAACCTCGCAATGTAAATTTTTTTGCATGAATATCCATCCCCTTTTGCCGTTTTTAGCCAAAATTATGGGCTAGAAAAGCCAATTATCACTTAAGTTTGACAAAAAAAGGGTGAGGAAAAATGCATTTGATAAAATTTTCAAACACATTATACATGATATATATATATATATATCAAACACCAAAGCATTTTCATGCCAAGAAACCCATATCTTTTTCCTAACTACTATCACTACTCTTTGTGAATAAGAAAACCCATATCTGGTTTTATCCAACTTTCCCCTCAAACGTGAAATTTAATGAAAGATCTTACCTGCCCATGGAAAGAATACCTCTAACATGCTTAACTTCACTAAATTCACCAACAACGGTCTTTTCTGCTTCTATTCTTTGTTCTTCATTCATAGGAGCCAATCTTCCATTAGCCACATCGGCCACTTGAGCCACAAACCCTCTATCAACCTGGTACAATTTCCAATTACATTAACTTTAAATTCACTTACAATAGCACCCATAAAGAAAATACTATTACCCTAAAGAAGTGGTTGGTGTTATAGCCTCCGAGACGAACAAGCTTGAAAATGTGGTCAACTGTTTTGGGTGCAACATCTGGGTAGAAACCAAATTCAATATCTCCATACTCTGTCTAACCACCACCAAAATTTCAAACAGATCAATTCGAGAAGCCTCGTCAATGGAACAACTACAATTCTTCTAATATTGTGGAAAATAAATTAATTAATTAAACCAAAAGAAACCTGAAAAACAACGCGAGTTGATCCGAGTTGGGGTTCATCAGACGAAGAAGCGCCAGTGGCGATGAATAAGAACCAGAGGCAAAGGGAGACCATGGACACTGATTTAGTTCTCCACATCTTCTTCCTCAATTTGGATCCCTTGGATCTCACCGCCATTTTTTATGATGATTCGGATCTTTTTTTTTTTCTTTTTTTTTTGGGAGTTAGTAGTCCAATTGTGAGATTGGGTCGGGCCTTGATGAAACCAGATCGTAGGCCCAAAACTAAATAATGGGCTGCAACGAACACTGTAGGTCCATTAGCTTAACTAAACTGGGCTAGGCTTGCAAATTTTTTCGTGTACATTACTCCTTTTTGGTAAAGTGTAAATTACTCCATCAAACACTTTTTTGAGGAAATTTCACCCACTACCTCCACTTTTTAAGCCGTTATAGAATTTTTTTAGGCGAAAAGATATTTTTATTCTTCTTCTTTTTCTTTTTTTTTTTACTGAAAATCCGCAATATTATTAATCAAACAGCAAAAATATCTACTATACAGCTTGAGTGAGCCATTCATGACCATTTAAAGATGTCAAAAACATAAGACTAGAAAGGCTAAGAGAATGACATGCAAGAACATGCACTACATATTACAAGAGCAAGGTATATAAGCAATAGAATCTATATTCAGATCAATACAAAAGTTCTTAATATCCTCTACCTCTACTATTAAACCATCTTCATTGGTTGGGATTTGAGAGGAATTAATATTCGAAACTTCACACAGCGCATCGCTAAAAACTTGAAGATTGTGTACCTCATATTCAGCTGCCATACTCAGACCCAAAGAGATTGCTAGAAGTTCCACTTGACCGACAAATTGGCCATAATTTCACGGCTAGCAACTAGCCACAATCAACATGCCAGTGCAATCTCGAATAAGAGCTCTTATGACAAAAAAAACTCACCGTGTAAAGAGCTGCTCGCATCAACATGAAGTTGTGTATACCCAGGCTAAAGCATAGTCCATCGTGGAATAACACCAAGACTTGGAAAACCAGTAGCTAAAGCAGCAAGTCTGCATGATTGAAATTTTGAAAGAAAAACTACTGCACATTGGAATTTATTGCCCAAGTTCTTATAAGAACCACCATGGGTCCAATGGTTTCTCATGTTCCACACCTCCCATACAAACATTGCAAATAGTTCGAAATCTTCCTTACTCTATCTCTACCTAGCCCACAAAGCCAAGTCTTTAATGGATCCATTTTTAGCAACTACACTACAAGAGTTATAATCGGAATTCTTCCAAAAAAAGCTCAATAGCTGGGCATAAAAATAGTGCATGAATGGTGGTTTCTTGTCCATTCCCACATAAACTATAAAACAAGGCAGTAGGAATGTGATTATTTCTTAAATTGCAAGTTGTTGGGATAATGTTGTGCATCACTCTCCACCAAAAGATTTTAACTTTTGGAGGAATCGAAGCAGACCAAAAAGAATTCCACCAAGAAACCATAGAAGAGTTAGTAGAAGAAGGGTCATCCTATGTGTTTTTCTCCAACCCAATACGATAAGCAGATCTAACAGTATATATCCCCTTACTATCAAAGTGCCAACAATAACTATCGGGGGTATTAGCTAAAGAAACGGGATTAACAGGTCTAGGAATACTAAAGATTACCTTGGCTTCAAAATCCAGAAAAGAGCTCATCACTAAATCTGACTTCCATCTCCCATCAGCTTCTAATAAATTCTCCACCCTCGAGTCATTTGGTAGAGTTCTAGGCGACAAAACTTTGAAATTCCTCGGTATAGGTAGCCACCTAGAATTATAAATCAAGATGGACATACCATTACCAACCCTCTATCCCAACCCCTTGGCCACTAAACTCCTGCCCCAAAGAATACTTTTCCACACATAAAAAGAATTAGAAGAAGTAGAAGCTTCCCAAATAGAAGAAGAAGGGAAATACTTGGTTTAAAAACTCAGGACACCAAGGAACCAGGTCGTTGGATAAAGCGCCAAACATGTTTACCAAGTAGAGCTTGATTGAATACTGTAAGATCCTTGAAACCCAAACCTCCAACAGCCTTGGCCTTGCAAAGATCACTAGATTTTTTCTAGTATACCCTCTTATGATTCGGAGTTGTTCCCCATCAAAATCTGGCACAAGCATCTTCAATGTCCTTAATAATACTATCCAGAATGATGAAACACAACATAGTATAAGTGGGGATAACTTAAATGACTGATTTTAGAAGCACCTATTTCCCACCTTGCAAAAAAGAGCCTCTTTTTCTATCCCTGTAACTTCCTGACAACACGGCCTCTAATATAGCCAAATTGAATCTATTAATTCCACACAGAAAAGGTGGGGAGGCTCAAGTACATGTCATGAACAGCAAATTGTGAAATTCCAAACATAGAACAGCGCTTATCCCTATTCAAATTAGATGTATTTGGGCTAAAAGACAAGGCAGATTTCTCATAGTTAATAGATTGTCTTGATGCTCCAGAATAAAAATCTAGACAATGACAGAGGTGAGCACAATTAGCCGATTTTGCCTTACAAAAGATAAGGTTGTCATCTGCACACACGCACACACACACACACACAAAAAGATGTGAGATAAAAGGGCACCCGCTTGCAATAGAGACTCATTTGAAAAAAATTCTCTCTTCATAATCAATAAATAACTCAGATAATCCATGGGCACAAATAGATATGGTGAAAGCGGATCCCCCTGCCTGATCCCTCTACTTGGCACTAAGGATCCCTATATTTCACCATTTAACAGGAAAGAATAGGAGACCAAACTAATACATCTCATGATAAGTTCTACCCATTGAGTGGCAAAGCCCAGTTTGATCATCATCCCCCTAAGAAAGCTCCATTCAACCCGATCATATGTTTTACTTGTATCCAATTTGAATGTTGTATATCCAATTTTTCCGCCTCTATGATGTTGAATCCAGTGGCATTGCCTCAAAACTAAGCAAGACATTATCAATAATTAGCCTTCCTAGAACAAAGACACCCTGAGGATCCCCTATCACTTCATCCAATACTAGTATGAAACAATTAGTAATAGTTCTGGAGACTAATTTGTAAAGCACGTTGCAGAGAATTATTGGCCTGAAATCCTTCACTCTTTTGGGCTCTTTATTTTCGAGATTAAGGTAATCAGAGTTTTGTCCCATGCACAAATATCCCCTTGATCATTCAAGATACTGAGAGTTGCCCTTGTAATATCCTCCCCCAGTATGTCCCAAAATTTCTGAAAAATAAAGCAAGTAACTCATCTGGACCAGGAGCCTTTGTAGGATGCATATCCATCAAGGCCTTTCGAATTTCATCCCTAGTAAAAGGACTGAGAAGCTAATTGTCCATATCCAGAGTTACCTTTGGCCTGACATAAGAAAATACTAACTCCATATCTACTAGAGAATGAGAGGAAGATGCAAAGATGTCTTGAAAGTAGCCAAAAACTATGTTTAAGAGATTACCTGGACCTATACACTACTCACCATTCTGGTTTAAAAGACCACTGATTCTATTTTTCCACCGTTTTTCCAAGGCCTTATGATGAAAAATCTTAGAGTTCTAGTCCCCATGTGGAAGACACTCCATTCTTGACTGCTATTTCTAGTAAATCTCATCCTGATTTTGCAAACCCTCCAATATTTTTTCCATGTCATTTATATCAGTTAAACAAAGCCCAAAGAGGTCATCTGACTTTTTTGATTCTATCTCATCTTGTAACTTGGCAATGTCCCTCTTAATTCTTCCAAATTTCCTAAAACCCCAAACATCTGTTTTTTTAGCACAAACCTTAAGTCGGTCCACTGCCCCCTGAACACCCCTTTTTAACTTACCTAAACCCCATGCAGAAGCTATAATGTCCTTACACTCCTCATCTGTAGTCCAAACTTCCTCAAAATGGAATCTGCCTTTTTTACCCCTGCCATAAGCTTTTCGAACCCAAACTCAAGAAGAACCCAAAGTGACTTTGACTGCTCGATGGTCAGAATGATAAAAGGAGATGTTGGAAATCTAAGCATTAGAAAAAAGTTTACACCAGTCCTGATTACCCACATACCAATCAAGTCTTTCTTGGAAAAAATCCCCATTCCCTTACTTGTTCACCCGGGTATATTGCTCTCCAGAGAAAGAAAGATCTTTAACCCCACACATATCCAAAGCTTATTGGAAGTCTCTCTTCTGCTGTAATGCTCGTGACCTTCCCCCTTGCTTTTCGTTGTCCAACAAAATTTCATTGAAATTGCCTCCTATTAACTATGGCATATGAGATAACTCTGGGATTGAGCATAGCTTCATAAGAATTTGCCAGGACAATTTCCTATTATCCACCAAAGGGCTCTCATAAAAACCTGTAAATTTCCAAACTCTCTAGTTTTGTGAGGCAAATACATCAATATGTCTCGATAAAAAAGACTTAATTTCCACACTCATGGGGTCTTTCTAGAAAAGAATCAAACCTCATTTCCTACCTTTACTATGCTAGATATAATAGCCATCATAACCAAGTGTCACATTCAAATTCCTATATTATCCAGAAAATAATTTAGTTTCACAAACAAACAGTAAGGAGGGATCTTTATCAGCGACTAGCTGATGTAAATTTTGGAATGCACGATGGTTCCCAAGCCCTCACACATTTCGTATTATGCAACTCATTGGTCCTAGCAGCCTGGGGTGTCCAGGCTGGCCGCTTTCAATTGTGTATCACTCAAATTCAACCTCCTCATCTTCGCCATATCAATCCCCAGCCCAAATGGACAAACAACTTCATTACTCGTTTGTTTCCCACCTGAGAAACCCTTATGCCATGTTCTAATGTCCTCTCTAACTGGTGAATGCTCTTTCCCTCTACATATCCTCTTCAAGTTACGTAGACTCGACCCATCCTGATTTTTAAATCAACATTCGCTTGGTATTTCGGCAAGGAACTGTGATTTCTCCCAGTTTGAAGAGCCCTCCCTGATCTGATGCGACACCTTACCATGAGTCTTTTTTAAATCACTCAACTTGGTTGCCATGTATATAGCATTTTCAGCGTTTAAATCATGCGCATACTCAGTCAATCCAGGTTGGAGTGGGATCATATCCCTTGTTGGTCCATTATACCCCGCATGTAACTCGTCACTTAAACCAGTTCGTTGCACTGCTAGAAAGCCAGAAAATTAGTTATTTAAATTTTGTAAGCCCACCGCCTCACCACAGTTTTTATCACATGTAGGCAACGAGATTTTTGTAGATGCACCGATAAAATCTTCCATAATCTCGGGATTATCTTTTGAAATATCCATAGGAGCTTTTGAATTCATGTTGGAAATTACCACTTTGCCCTTAGTAATAACCACTTCCTCAGCCGTTGTTTTGGTACTCTTTGAGGTTTCTCCCATTAACACCCCACGATTGTTAGGCGTCGATAACTATTTCCTAACCGCATAAGAAGAAACTGTTGCACTTCTATGGTGTTCCTGACCAATTGCCACCTAATACCCATTTAATTTCTGTCGACCACCCCACTAAAGGCTAACATCCATGCCCCATAATGAAACACTTACTTTCCATTATTTCCCAACTTTGAATGTTCCAAACATTCCTGTACTTGATGTCCTAGAATACCACAACAATGACAAAAGGTTGGGATGTGTTCATACATAAGGATTAGAATTTCAGGCTGACCTTCTTCCCTCAGGGATAAGTGAACTAATCACTTCAGAGGTTTTGTAATATCTATAGATACCCTGATACATAAAAATCTGCCCCAACATTCCCCCTTAGTACCAATTGCAACTTCTCTGAAAACTCCAATACAATTACCAATGCTTTCTACACACATTTGGTTTATACATGTCAGTGGTACATTATGGATTTTAATCCAAACATCTAACATGGTAAAAGGCACATTTGCTATCTTAGAAGTTTCATCGACCTCTGCAAACATAATCACATTCTTAAAAAGATTCCATGGACCATTAGAGAGCACATGCTTACAATCCACTTGGGAGGAAAATTCCAAGAAGAAACTGAGTACTTGTCTGCAAACATAGCAGACAAGTACTCAATTTCTTCTTCCCAACATCACAGATATCTCTATCCAAAGAAACTAAGTCTATGTCTTCTTCATCACTAATTCGAAAGGAATTAACTAGTTAAGCAATATCATCGTGTTCCATCCTTCTTACACATTAATAAGACAAGATAGAACAACTACACTGCACTCCTACAGAGCAAAAAAGCAATCTGCACTAAGGCAAAAACACTATCTCCACTGCTTTCTTAGAGAGGGAAGGCCACAGAGAAACTTACAAAAATTTACTAAATATAATGGCTTAAAAAGTGGAGTTAGTCATGTAGTGAATTTTCAACGAAATTTTTTTTTTCTACAAATATAATAGCTTAAAAAGTGGAGGTAGTTATGTAAAAGTCTCATCCCCTACCTCCACTTTAAATGCCATGAGTCATTATATTAGTAGATTTTTTTTAAAAAAAATCATTTTTATCTTTGCTTAATAAATGTATCAAAAATACAATTTTACTTTGTCTTCTTCTTTTTTTGGTGTAAAATGTAAGGATATTTTCAGTAAAAACCCTCCCTTTTTTTTTTGACTGGAAGATAATAATTATCATTAATCAAAGTGCATAGCAATCTACTAATACAAATTGAATAAAGTCAGCTTGGGCCATTCGACAAAGACCATGACAAAGGACTAGAAAGATTAAGCGCATGTCTAACTAGATTATGCGCTACATTGTTACATGACTGGGGCATATGTGAAAGAGAAATAACATTCAAAACATCACACAACTTCCTAATATCCTTAACAATGAAACCGTCTTCGTTTGCTGGCAAAGAAGAAGACTTAAGCTTGGAAACTTCGCCTAAGGCAACGTTGTACACATGCAGATCATGCAATCCTTACTCCTCAGCCAAGGAAAGACCCAACCGGATGGCTTGAAGCTCTACCTAGCCTACTAAACAGGATTGTAAATTTGGCTAAGTCGCAACAGCTATCAATAGACCGTCAATATCGCATATAATTCCTCCTACCTCATAGCTCTTCCTTTCGGGATATAAATTGGCGTCTACATCTAACCAAAATGAAGCAGCAGCATGCCGTACCCACTGGTAGCTTACGGCATGGTTGGCCAACTATGTAACAACAACTTTGGTTTAGCATCTCTTAAACTCAGCCAAGACAGCGGTCATACGCTTGAACTCATCCCCAATGACCCATTTAGACGTCCCATGCACAAGCATATTATGTACATTCTAGGCCTAAAAACCAACAGTAAAAATATATCAAAGCTTTCACCCTTCCATGTCCATTTAGCCCAAAGGGCAAGATCTATCACATTACCAGATTGTGCTGATTTAATGCATTAGGAAAAATCGGAGGCTTTCCAAAGATTCTTGATGACTGGGCATAGAAGAATAGCATGGGTAGTTGTCTCTAATCCATAGCCACATAATTTTCATTTCAAAGTAGCAGGTCTATGATTAGTCCTCAAGTTCCATGAAGTTGGGATGGAGTTATGGAGGATTCTCCACTATAAAATTTTCACCTTAGGAAGGATAGTTGTAGCGCACAAGCCATTCCACCATGCTATCATCGAAGGATTAGAAGGAGAGGGGTCATATCGTGAGAGCTTATCAATCCCGTGCATGTAAATCGATTTGACATTATAAACACCCTTGTTCTCAAAGTGCCAATAGTAGGAGTCGTTCACCCCACTAATTGAAGTAGGCCGGTAGTTAAAGAATAGCATTTGCTTCAAAATCCAAAAAAAAGGTCTTAACCAATTGCATAGTCCATCTACCATACTCATCAAAAAGGTCTGAAACCCAGGAATTCCCAGGCAAAGTTCTAGGTGAAATTACATTATAATCCCAAGGTAAAGGTATCCATCTAGACTTATACATAGAAATAGAGGATCCATCTCCAACTTGCCATCTCAGTCCTTTTGCCACAAGATTTCTACCCCAAAGGATGTTTTCCATATATAAGAAGAATTGGGTAAAGCTGTAGTTTCCCAAATAGAAGAGGAAGGATAATATTTTTCTTTGAACACACGTGTCACTAAGGAATCAAGTCTTTGTAGAAATCTCCATACCTACTTACCCAAAAAAGCCTGATTAAAAACTGTCAAACCCTTGAAACCCAAACCTCCACGAGCCGTCGATATACACAAGTCTAGCCATTTACTCCAATGCACCCTTTTATGATCTTCTGTAGTTCCCCACCAAAATCTAGCACAAGCAGCCTCAATATCTTTTATGATACCATCCAGGATGATAAAACATGACATAGCATATGTAGGGATTGCATGTATAACATATTTAAGCAGTACCTCATCTCCCCCTTGTGAAAATAATCTCTCATTTCATCCCTGTAATTTCCTGACTACCATGTCCCTAATATAACCAAATTGGATCCGCTTGTTCCTCATAAAAAAGGTGGGGATACCTAAATAAATTTCATGCCCTGCTACCTGGGAAATTGCTAACATAGCACAAATAGCATCCTAGTCATTTACAAAAATATTGGGGCTGAAGGACAAAGCAGACTTTTCAAAATTAAATGATTGTCCAAAAGCATTGGAATAGCAATCCATACACTGCTTTAAATGAGAACAGTCATTTGCCTTTGCCCTGCAAAAAATTAAACTATCATCTACAAAAAATAAATGTGACATAGAAGGGCAACCAGTAGCAATTGAAACCCCTTTAAAAAGATTTATCTGTTCACAGTCTAAAATCATCTCCGACAATCCATGGGCACAAATAACAAACATATATGGTGAAAGAGGATATCAATGTCTAATTCCTCTTCATGGTATGAAAGACCTATGTACCTCCCTATTTAATAATAATAATAATAATAAAAGTATGAGACTGAAGAAATACACCGCATAATAAGCTTTACCCATGTGACTTCAAACCCTAATTTGACCATCATGCCCTTGAGAAAAGACCACTCCACCCAAGCATATGTTTTGCTCATGTCTAGCTTTAGTGCTGCATATCCTGTTTTGCCCTCTCTGTGTTGCCTAATCCAATGCATAGCCTCAAATCTCAATGAAACATTATCAGTAATTAACCTACCAGGGACAAAAGCACTATGGGGATCACCAATCACATCATCCAGAACCAATCTAAAACGACTTTAATTGTTCTCGAGACAAATTTATACAGCTCATTACATAAATTTATAGGCTAGAAATCCTTTATTGTCTTAGGATTCTTCACTTTTGGGATTAGCGTGATGAGATTTTTATTCCAATCTCTTACATCCCCTTGGTCATTTAAGATGTTGAACACTGCCTTTGTAATGTCTTCCCCTACTATACCCCATTATTTCTGAAAAACTAATGCAAGAAGTCCATCTGGTCCAGGAGTTTTTGTTGGGTGCATATCCAATAGAGCCTGTCTTACTTCTTCACTGGAGAAAGGCCTGATAAGTTGATTATTCATGTCCCTAGTCACTCTTGGTTTCATACATGAGAAAAATGACTCCATATCCACAAGAGAAGGAGAAGATGTAGAAAACAGATTCTAAAAATAACCCGAAACAATAACAAGAAAGTTACCTGGGTCTGTACACCACTCTCCATGCTCATTAAAGAGCACTGCAATTCTATTTTTCTATTTTTTCTCTAAAGCTTTTAAATGAAAAACTTTAGAGTTTTAGTCACCATGTGCCAACCAATCCATTCAGGATCTCTACTTCCAGTGTACTTCATCTTGACTGAGCAAGCCTTCTAATCTCTGCTCCATTGCTAGTACCAAAAGAGGCATCTGATTTCTTGAACTCAATCTCTTTCTGAAGATAGGTGATGTCCTACTTCATTCTCCTGAATTTTCTAAAGCCCCACTCATCCGTTTTTTCTGCACAAATTTGGAGTCATTCCATGACATCTATTCTTCCTGTCAAATTATCCACCAAACCCCAAGCAGAGGCTATTATTTCCCTGCATTCTTCATCCTTAGACTAGATTTCCTCAAGATGGAATCTTTTCTTCCTACCTCTAACATGATTCCTTCTAACCCAAACCCAGGAGGAACCCAAAGTTAATTTGACTACGTTGTGATCAGAGTAGTAGAAAGAGATATTTGTTGCCTGGGCATTGGAAAAAAGTCTATTCCAGTCAAGGTTACCCAGAAATCGGTCAAGTCTTTCCTGCACAAAAACTTTGTTTTCCTATTTATTTGTCCATGTGTACTGTTCCCCATAATAAGATAAGTATTTAACTCCACATAAATCTAGAGTTGATTAAAAGTCTCTCATATGAGAAAGATCCCTTGGCCTACCACCTCTTTTCTCTGTATCCAAAATGATCTCATTAAAATCCCTTCCTATGAGCCATGGTAAGTGGGATAATTCTTGTAGTGAGCTAAGCTTTAAAAGCAAATACCATGAGAATTTTCTTCTTTCCACGTGTGAGTTGCCATAAAAACTAGTACATCTCCACTTCATGTGACCAAGTGACACCACAGCCTCAATATGCCCTGGGGTAGAAGATTGTATTTCTATACACATAGGATCTTTCCATAAGAGCGTCAGTCCCCCTTTTTCGAATATAGCACCCATCAAAGCTGAGTCTTGTTTTCAAATTCCTACTTTAATTGACACATAACTTTGTTTCATATAGGAATAATAAAGAGGGATCTTCATAAGCTATTAGCTGATTTAAATTTCGGAATGCGCATTAGTTCCCAAGCCCCTACACATTCCAAATAATGCAACTCATTGTACCCGGCGGCCTGGATTGTCCAGGCTCGCCGATTTGGTATGTGTAGAAGCAACTTGGGTCTTACTTCTCTTATCATCTCCTTCATCCTCGTGTAGAGAATCTATATCCACACTCCTAATTCGTTTTCCATTTTTATCACTTACCATAACCTGTTACACTTTCATCTGTGTTGGTGTTGAAATCTGTCCCCGACAAGCCCTCTTCCATCAACGTAAGCTCTGCATGTGAATAACTAGAGTGTCGCGCCCAATTATCGTTTCCTCCAATGATCTAGAAACTTGGTTATCCCCCTGTTCCATGGCCTTATACTCCGGTGATAAATCCTCAAAGCCATAAGTTCTTGTTCCCACTGTGTTTACAGAAGACGATTAATCAGAACCCGCTAGATTCTTATTCTCTTAAGACTTTCTTTTCACAAGTTTGGGTGCTATAATGTCAGGCTTATTGAGGCAATCTTCTTTTTGAATAACCCCCGAATCACATGATGTTGCCACAAATACAGGGCTTGGATATTTTTGAATATTTGTTTCAGCAAGCAAATCAGGAGCCTCGTGTATCTCCTTATCATTTTAAAAATTCAAAACAAGATGTTTAAAAGTAACATACAATTCGAGATAATCACATTGATCTACCTTGCACCCTTTACGTATTCTTATAGCTGAAAAGTCTGTTTTGTCCTTAAAGTTATTCATAGTCCCACGTGTGAAAGTCAGATCATCATTTTCACCCTCAATCTCCTGCCCATGATTCCCAGTTGATATTAATCGATCTATAACTGGCATAGAATGTGTAGGAGACACCCTAGCCCAATTTCCACCTAGTGCTGCATGTTTCACACTTGATATTGAATGGTCGCCGCCCTGAGTAGCCATTATTCAGGCCCCAAACCAAAGCATCTCGTGGCCATCCTCTCCCAAAATACTTTCAGCAAGGCATTCTCTTACTTGGTGTCCAAGAATCCCACATCTATGATAGAACATTGGGAGACGCTCACACATCATAAGCAAAGTTTCAGGAACCATTCCTTCCCAGAGAGAAATATGAATCACTCTTTTTAAAGGCTTTGAAATATCAATTGAGATCCTTAAACGTATATACTTTCCTTGGCATTCTCTTACTTGGTGTCCAAGAATCCCACATCTATGACAGAACATTGGGAGGCACTCACACATCATAAGCAAAGTTTCAAGAACCATTCCTTCCCGGAGAGAAATATGAATCACTCTTTTTAGAGGCTTTGAAATATCAATTGAGAACCTTAAATGCAGATACTTTCTCCAGCATTCTCCTTTTGGACTAGTAACAACTTCTTTCACACACCCTATATGCTTGCCAATTGTTTCTATAGAAGTTTGATTCATACAAGACAGGGGTCCATCATTTCAAAATTCAAATCAGAAATCTTCATGACCTCATCAACTTCACCAAACGCCAAAAAGTTTTTGAATAAGTTTCAGGGGCCATTGGATAAGACTCGCTTCCAATCTATCAAAGAAGAAAATTCCAAGATGAATAGCTTATTGCCTATGATCTCAGTATTCACGCTACCCACGAGTTGCAAAAGCTTTGGTGCTTGAGCCCAAGAAACTTCCTGAGGAATTGCTTTAGTAGAGATAACTTTGCAAACTAAATATGCATGTAACTTCCTTTCCCCAATGTCATAAACCTCTCCATCCAGCATAACTACATCACCATCAAGATCTTCACTGATCTTCAGAGAGTTTACTAATTGTAATATCTCTTCTTGCTCCATTAGTAATCACAAAAATACAGATGAAAACCACTGCACTCATAAAGAGTAAAACCAAATCAACACAAAACAGAAACAACTATGTCCACAAATTTCCTTGAGACAAAATAGAGAGAAATATAAGCACTAGAGTTGAATACATTTAATCAAAACCAAAACCAAAACCCGCCCTTTTTAGATCATATAGTGGGCTATATCACTATTTTTTAACCATTTTTTCTATTTTTTTATGTTAAAATTCTATATGTTGGCTTTTTGATGTAAATACCTCACACTGTTTGCGTGCTTTTATATTTTGCCCCCTAAAGTCATAAATTGATGTGAATACCCCCTAAACTTGTATTATTATTTTTTTTGGCAATTTTGATATAAATACCCCCCTAAACTTGCCCAAAAAAAAATGTAAGTTCGGGAGGTATTCACGCCAATTTTTGACTTTAAGAGAAAAACATATAAAAACGCACAAATATTGAGGAGCATTTGCACTAAAAATTCTTTGTTATTTGAATTTCTAGTATTATCATGTTTTAAGAATCTAACAAATAAGAGGAATTTTTTAAAATTATTTTTGTCTTGAAAAAGTGTTTACTATAAAAATCTAACATAATATCCCAACAAAAATTTAGGAATTGGAATTTGATCCAACCTCACCGTACGGGATAGTTTTTTTTCCCACAAACAGGGTGGGGCGATAAGACGTTTAAAATTAATAGCGAAAAAACAATAGTAATATAATTTACTCCGGACCAAAACTTACTCGTTTATTTATATACAATAATTTATATTATATAGCAAGATGTTATTATATTTAAATATAAGTTTATATATTTAAAAATATTTTTTAAAAAAAGTTGTGGCTAAATGAGAAAATGAGGCGAGGCGGGGGAAAACACAACCTTGTTGGTGAGTTTTCGCAACTATACAAACAAAAAAATAAACGATTCACGGAGTGAGAATATTACGGTTATTTCTAAACGGGATAGAATTGATATATTGAAAACCGACCCACCCCATTTACATCCTACAAACATTGGCCTACAAATAACAATTTTCATTGAAGAACCTTTTTTATGATAGGGAATTCAAACTCTGGTCCATGTAGCTATTGACCTGCCAAGCTATGCTAGTGACCACTTAATCGAAAAAAAAAAAAAAAAAACTTAATCGTGTACCTTAATTCAATTTATCTTACATGTAGAAGCTATTAACTTCATGTTCTATGGACCATGAACTAGGTTGACTTTTTCCAGAACTTTTTCTGATTTAGTAGTGTTCAGTTCAGTTTTTGATAAGGGGGAACTACAGGAATGCCCCTAAAATGAGGCATCAAAACATTTATACCCATGTTTTACATCCATTACAAATGTGTCACTTTTTTACCTATTTTACCCCTCTATAAAATGACAAATTACAAAGAAATTTAGAGACTAGGATAGATGACCCTGAATATGGATGGTAAAAATGTATTTTACACCCAAAAAAGAGGGCACATATGTAATGACTTTTAAAAAGGTGTGCAAATGTAATGGGTTAGGGAAAAAGGGGTATAGGGTGTAATTTCCTCGAATTAAAATCCTAATGGATTGAGTTAACTTACCCACAACTTATTATGCTTCGAATGCACAGCGAGAAACTCGTCCAAACCGGCTCGTTTTGATCTAAACCCGTGAGCACCTCCTTCACTTCTCTCGGTTCCTCTTCTTCTCTGTTTGTGTTATAGGTTTCAGCAAAGCAACTTCAAACACACCAAACCCTCTCTCGATCCTTC
>WUAT03230425.1:0-11377 GCA_010015005.3 Ulmus americana | reverse complement strand
TAACGTGTGCAGAATGTGTGTGCATGGTCAGGTTATCCATTCCCACCTTCCAGAGACCAACCACACCTGCATCCCAAACTCATATACTGGAGATATGCTTACCCTTGGTACCTACAACATGAATGTAAGTCGTGAGCCAAAGCCCAGCAAGTACAGACATATCTCACAAATCATGCGCAATACATTCAACAAGCACTTAGATATATCATATAATGATCATGTCATAACGCATGGGGTTCAGAAATCATGGGTAAATTTTGTAACAGGTGTGCCGTAATTGAAATCATGGGGTTCGGAAACCTGTGGGTAAATTCAATTTCGAGCAAAAAAAAATTGTAGAAATGGTGTCGATTTTGGGGAAAACCAATGCCATTTCTATGACTTTCGGCGTCGATTTTCTGGAAAACCCATGTCGTTTCCCATTTACAACATCTTTTTTTGATTTCCACGTTGGTGGATTCCTTATCGTTTTTAAACCCTTGCGAAAAGGTTTTAGCAAGGATTTTTAACCCATGATAAAACTCTTTTTTTAGTAGTGCTTATTAGTTTAATCGATTTCGGGAATAACACAAGCTTGTTAACCCCAATCCCTTCTTACTTAGTTGATGAATTAAATAAGCTCTTATTTCAAACCCTGTCCACTAAACAACCTAAAAAAAGCTCTTTAAGTTTAATATAATGAAAACAATCACTTAAAAGAGATTAATAGAATCACACTACAACAAAAAATGTCTATAGTGGCGAATTTTTTAGCGACAACACCAGGTTCAATTTATCAAGGACATGAGAAGTCGTCTCTATAGGTCCACCCTATGTTGTCACTAAAAAGTCATAGCTATTGATCCCAAATTTTTAGGCGGAAATTTTTAGTGCTTTTTTTAAGTCAAAATATTTTTAGGATATCTATAGCGACAACAATTTTAACCTATAGCAACGACATGTCTCTATAGGTCCCAAATTTTTTGGATAGCCTATAGCGATGAAATTGTCGTTGCTATAGGTCCCAAATTTTAGACAGTAATTTTTAGCGCTATTTTTAAGTCGAAATATTTAAGATAACCTATAGCGACGACAAATGTCATCACTATAGATCTTGCACTTTAAAATGACAGCAAGCCTTCTTCTTCTCCATTTCTCTTTCCCATTCAAGCTTCCCAAGTGATTTTGAAGATGTTTGTAAGGTATTTTTTTATTTTCTATATGGGTTTTCTAAAAAATAGTGATTGGTTATTGGTTTGATTATTGAAATTTTGTTCTAATTTTATATTTTTGGTTATTGGTTTGATTAATAAAATTTCACTGGAATGATTGTTTTTATAGGTTTTAGAAAATTTGAAGAGAAAGGCAATGGCCTTTACCAAAAGCTCGTAAATATATTTGTGCTTTGACTAACATATTTCTGGATTTATTTTTCTGAGTTTTTTGAGATTACATTCTTGGTTAATAGATTAATTTTTTTTTAATGTTTAGGATTAGCATCTAATGATGCATGCGTGATTAGCAATAGTGTTTAACAAACTAGCTCTTATTAAATTTTAGGTTTAGAATTAATATAATTTAAAAAAAAAAATCGGAACTATAGCGACAACATTTATCGTTGCAATAGACCTATAGGGACGGATCTATTGCGAAAACATTTAGTGACGACATTGTCGTCAGTATATATTTATAGCGATGACTTGTTAGTCTATAGCGACGACAAATGTCGTCACTATAGACTTTTTTTGTTGTAATGGTGGTAGATTATATGTGTGTAAGATGTCAAAAGTGATAAGGTTTAGATGTATAAGATGATAAAATATAATAGGATGATGTAAAAAGTGATGAGGTCCACATAATATAATATAATAGGATAATAGTTAAAATAAATAAAATAACGATTTTTGGAGAATATAATAGGATATGACTTTTTTTTTTTGTTGGGTCTCAAACAATCTCTCACCTTTTATTTTATTTTATTTTTAACTATATATATATATTTTCTTTTTTACTTTTAGTTTTATCTACATTTGCGACTAGTATTAATTAAAATAAATATCAAGAAATTATCTTATAGTTTAATTTTTTTGTATGAAGATTACTATTTTTCTTCTTCTTAATAATCAAGAAAATTAGTATTGTTTGTATGACAAAAAAAAAGTCCTTTACATATGTTTTATTTATTTATATAAATTAGCCCCTCTAGTTGTTTTTAATCAAATATAAAGGATAAAAGGTTAATTAATTATAATTTGCTGATAATTTATTTTTATATTTTTACAGCATGCTATATGAATATTATAAGAAAACATATCTTCTATCTCTTGTTTAACTGAAATAATTTGAAGGAATACATATGATAATAGTTACAAATTTAAAGTTTAAACATAATGTATATAAACTAATAGAATTTTTCTTGAAAAAAAAAAAAAAAAGAAGACAAACTACAAGAAATTTTATCGATTATTTTTCTTAAGATAAATGATAGTGCAATAATAAACTCTTCCAGCTAGCTAGCTAGAGAAAATCAAGAGTTGTTAGAGTTTATGATATATATGCACTTTGTATGTAAATCATAATAGGGACAACCAAATGCATGTTGAGAATTGAGATTATATCCACCTATTACTAGAAATAGAAACAATATTTGAAATAATAAGTGATGTAAAGAGGGCAATTATTTCTTAGCCGAATCCCTCTCCATTCGTTATAGTTTGTTTATATATATATATTCAAAGGACAAACCTGTTTTTTTAAAAAAGATAAATAAATAAATAAATAAATAATGAAATAATGAAATAATATTAGCTTATATATATATATTTATTGTATCATAAGCTAATATTATTTTATTATTTATTTATTTATCTTTAAAAAAAAAAACAGGTTTGTCCTTTGAATATATCAAACATGCATATGTGTGCATTTTTTTTTTTTTTATGTTTATTTAGATAATTTTACTTGAGTAGTCTGTATATTCGGTTGTGAGAGTCTCACTCCATCACTAAGAGATTGTTTAAGATTATATTTTTATGTTCGACATGGTGACGTAATTTAAACGGGATTTTGATAATTTGAATATGATAATTTTTTGAATAAGATTCTAAATTTTTTGATAAAAATTAGTGAGATATACAAGATTAAAAAATAATTTTATGTAAAAAGTAATAGGAATATTGAGATTTAATAATAAAATAATATTTTATGTAAAATGTAAGATGAAAATATTAATAATATAATGTAAAAAGTATCGTGTGTAGGTGTGCAAGATGTAAAAAGTGATAGAATTTATGTGTGTAACATGATAGAATATGATATGATGATGTAAATAGTAGTAGGATACACAAGATAGAATAAAATAAAATAATAATTAGAATAAAAAATAAATAAATTTTGAAAATTTTTAGAGAATAAAATAAAACTTAAATTTTTTTAAAATCCAGAAGTCTGGGCTAAAGAGGGTCTTCGAGTGACTTTATTGATAAGATTAATTCATAGCCGTGTCATGAAAGTAGTGTATCAACCAATTCGATCGAATCTGAACTTTGAAAAAATCTACGTGGTTGATTCCAAAATGTAAAAAACCAAAAAAAAAAACTCCGTAGTTTATATATGTATTGGATACGTCATATACATGTGCACCGACAAAAGTACTACTAATATCATACTTCCTAAAGTTGACTAATGTTTTCATTGTGATAAGATTTCCACTCATTAATTATAAAGACGAGCAAAATGCGCGAGTTTATGAGTTATTCTATTGCAATCACAGGAGCATGCTTAACCGAAAATACATTCAATTTGAAAATTAAAAACCTAATGTCCTCTACGATCAAATCATCTTCATTGGCTGGTATAATAACATTTTGAACCTTAGAGTGTCACTAAATAACTGTAGATCCCGCAAGCTCCAATCCTTCGCCATTTGCAACCCATATCTCATGACAATTAACTTCTTATAGTTAACATTCTATATTTGACGAATTTTCATTTAAATTGCTATAGATATTTGACAAAATCTTAAGAAATTGACCAAGATATGAAAATGACATACGAGATCTTCACTCCATCTCTTTGAGGAGGAAAAGAGATTGCTCATGATTTATATAATTTAGTCCTTGCACGTTTGGTTTTCTTCTAAAATAAGTACATAATTCTCAATAAAACGATTTTCTGACCGAATATTTTTCCTCTACTAAATCTTTTCTATATGGTTTCAATCCAAAAGCCTCAAAAAGTTCCCAATTAAAATTCCCAACAAGGAATTCTCTATTCCAGAAGAATATTACTGCCCATTTGCAATGTGTGCCAAATTAGGCTCCAACTGAATTAGAATATCCTTTAATATTTGAAGGGGGAGAAATATTTCCTTTTGTGGAAGGATTATACTAATAATATCGATGTGGGATTTTATATTTTCCGACAGTTGAATGGATAGAAATATTTCCTTTTGTGGAATGATGAAGAGTATCCTTTAATATTTGAAGATGATTTATACTAATAATAATATCGATGTGGGATTTTAGATTTCCCACGGTTGATGATTGATAATGATCAAATATGTGGGTGTGTATACATAAAGGAGATACAAATATATTATTCTTCCCTATTTGGTAAACCACTATTGATTGTTACACGAAATGGTACGCGAGCGATCGTGGAGAACACCCTTTTTTTTCCTTTTAATGGTGGAAAATGTAGCAAAAATAGTCATTAAAATAAATAATTTTTAAAAATAATAATATTTGAATTTTATTGTTGTCGAATTTAGATATACAATTGTTCATTGAAAATATAAAAAAATGTAATTTCAATAGTCACCAAAATTAACTTCAACAAATACTTATAGGGTCATACGCACCGTCGGAAGTTGTGATGATAAAATCACGTGACAATTGTATGTGGTTACTACAAATATTTATTTGGATTGATTTTAATGGCTCTAAAAAATATATCTTCTTATCTTTATAACGAGTTATAGTGTGTCAAAATCTGACAAACAATATAAGAGTTAAGTATTATCATTTCTAAATATTGTTTATTTTTAATAGACAATTTGATTCATTTTCACCAAATAATTGCGCAGTCTTTAAGATATCTTTTTATTATCTATTACGATGGAATTAATTGTATGGTAGAATAAAACAAAGCACTATTACTGCTTTCTAAAATATGCTACTTTTCTTTAAAAATATGGTAGGAGTTTGGTCACCAACCAATTTATTTAGAATAATTAGCTATACTCGTTTGGTATGACTTTTTGTCAAAAAAAAAACCCCAAAAATTAGGTTCTTGCAATAGTAAAAAGTATGTGTGGGTCACACTCTTTATTAATAAAATATGTGTGGGTCACACTCTTTATTAATAAAATATGTGTAAGATCTACTATTTTTAATAAAATATGTGTGGACCTTAGCACCTTTTTAATTAAATATGTGTGGACCCCGCCATTTTCAATTAAATATTATTTATTTATATTATTTTATTATTAAAATCCGTGGATCACACTAACTTTTTACAAAAACTCTTTTGAGAATACTTTGAACCTAACAAAAATCATGTTTAGAATACTCTGTTCAAACCAAACAAAAAGTCTGTTTAGAATGTTACAGAATTGCATACCGGTAGTGATTTTATCAATAATTTTTTAACCACATTATATTTTTAGACAATTTTTGACTATGTTGTTCACTAATATCTTAGAAATATCCAAATAAAATTTTTGTCATAATCTGACTTTTCGTTTAAAGGATATAATAGATTTTGTATTCACCAAAAAATAAAAAATTTGCAATTAATATAAGGAGCTATATATCTTCTAAACCAAAGAAAAAATTCAATAGAAGCAGCCAATCCCATGCATATTGTCTGTATATAGGGTTGCACAAATTGCATAGTATCATAAATAGTCATTCGTGGTATTACCCATCAACCGGGAGAGTTAATAAAAAAATTCAAATCTTTGTTATCATCCTCTACACTAAGATATATCATAATACCAATAAGTTGATTCGATATCTCGCTATCAACTTCTTGGCCTAAAAAAAGTAATCTTTCTCAATAAAGAGGATTAATTGGGATAAAATTGTATCCCTTATGAACCGTTCATGCATCGTTAAAGCCTCACCAATAGGATACAGAAACTTTCTTCCCATTTGGAATTACACATAAAAAGACTATTCATCACAGAGGGGCTTACGGAAAATCCTTTGGCTACTAAGATGTTTCAGTTCGCCAAATTGTCTCTTGCATGCCCATGGATTCAACAGCAGTTCAAAAGGTTGACTTATTCGGGAATCTCCAAATCTATGCTTATTTTCAAGTCCCTGAAGCATTTTGTCGCTTATTACACCATTCCTCGTCTTTGGGTGCCTAGGTATCCACTGTAAGCCTTTCCTCATTTGAACCTCGCTCTTAACTTTAAGGTTATGCCATCCCCTAAGGTGCTGCTAAATGGAAGGATCTTATCAACGTCCACGAATGATTTCCTAAGATAGCCAAATTCCTTGTCGGGTAAGTTCCAACCCGCTTGAAAGGTGTAACGATGTGGGCATTATCTCAGAGAAAGGCTCGGTGAAATAGACATGTCTGTGAAAATGCGAACTACTTGCACCCGGACATAAAGAGCCTATGAAGCTTCATTGTTCCGTGAGATTGGCTTTGGGACTTTCCTACGTAGCTTAGGTGGAGGGCAAAGAAGGCTTCCTTTTGGGGGGAACCGAGCCATCAGTGAGATACCACTCTGGAAGAGCTAGAATTCTAACATTGGGTCATGACCTAAAATGTTGTATTTTCTAGTACATCCTTATGGATTGGATTAGTCTTTCTAGTGGGAATCTTTAATTCTCATATCTCTTGACCCTTTTGGTTCTAGATCCAAAAATGACTCCTCCCCAATTTTTTCAGGCTACGAGACACACTCAAATTCAATATAAGTTATAAATCCATAAAATGCAACATAATAATAATAATAATAAGAAAACGTAGCGGGAGGGGTCAAATTTATTATATTTGTCTATTTGGTTTTATAAATTTTTGTTAAATAATAAACAAATAAAAATTAAATATATATCATATAAAATATTATATTATAACAAAATTTTATAGGGATATTTCTAAAAAATTAGAAAACTACTTATTCAAAAATCGTTAAAAAATATAATGTGATTAAAATATTAATGAAATCACTACCATAGAAACACCTTATAAAATTAACTTTTTGCTCTTAATCTTTGGTGAAACATGGAATTGGAGTTACAAAATCATGAATATCCAATCTTTTCCTGGAACAACCAAAATCCACTACTACAAAATAAGTAATTAGACGTACATTAGTGGTGGCTGAATGAAAAATCGTTATTTTTTTTTTCTTTCCCAAATTGATTTAGAGTGACACTTTTACATTGAACTGCCACAAAAAAAGAAAAAGAAAAAATGCCTATTTCAAGACTTTAAAGTTTTCCTATATTACGTTTACAATTATAATAAATAAAGGGTTAGGGTTAGGGTTAGGGTTAGAAGAACCCTAATCCCTATCATGTTTGAGTGTTGTTTACACACAGAGAGTGAGCAAGAGGGAGAAGGTCGGTTGAAGGCGATAGTCTCTGTGATCGAAGCTCTTCCACTCGAAACCCAAATCGATAACCCTTCATACTCGTTAAGATGACGTCGATGGTTCCTCTAACCTGAGACCACGACGGTGACAAACCAGATCTGCAAAACCAAGCCATGTTCGAAGCTTTGAACCTAAACGACAGGTTTGCTTAGTTCCATTCCTCTGCATTTTGACAGGATTAGAGGTTCCAGTTGAATCAATCCTTAAAACTCCGTTTTTCACTCTTCAAGCTATTACCTTTTGGGAGCAACCCAAATCTGATTTGGGTGTTTGGTATGATTTGTGATGTTATTATGAGGTTTTAGTTTTAGTTTTTGATTTGGGATTTTTAGTATTACAAATTCTATTTTTAATTTGTTTGTTTGAGTTTATTATGGATTTAAGGGTTTGGTTTGGAAGGAAGAAGTTGAGATGATATTTTGTTCTTGTTTGATTCTGTTTCCTGTATGATTGTATGGTTGGTTCATTGATTGTGTTTTTCAGCGTGTTTCTATCTTCTAGGTATTTTTGTTTTGTGTTATGGTTGTGTTTGGGTCCTTGGAAAATGAAAATTTGATTTTTGGGTATTTTTGGTAAATTGGAATACTATGAAGGAATGGTCGTGTATAATTTTTTTCAAAAAAATACCAAAACAAATGGTGGAAGTTCTTAGTTAAGACAGTAAAACTGCCACTAAAAATACGTATTCTCTCGCCTATTATTTGTGTCGCTTGAAAATGTGGGGGTTCAATAACTGCCACTATATCTTTGTAGTGGCGGTTTTGAACCTCCACTTTTCTTCGATTTTGTAGTAGTGATCCATGTATGTATCCTTGGTGATTTAGCAAAAATTATCATTAGTTTTTGGGAAAATTACTGTGGTATTTATTCATAAGTGTTAGAAATTACACTTATAATGATGATTTTCGAGTGATATTTGTATTTAAATGTGATATGTATATAACAATATCTTGTTAGTGTTATTTTCAGATTTGCCATGTGTTCTCGGTGTATTTTCAGGCATTATGAGGAACTCTCATAGAAGATTGATGATTGGAGAAGTCCAAAGTAGAAGTCAAGACTAAATGGAGTCATGGATGAAACCTTGGAGGACTTTGGGGAATTATAGCTCCAAAACACCTTAGTGCCATGATCTTCACCTATGAGCATCACAATACCCAACCTTTAACCCGAAATCTCACGGAGTGCATCCAACTTCACAGCATCCTTTGTGTAGCGCCGTAGCAGCCGAATCTAGAGGGAACCCATGAATGTCTCAATGATGCGGCCTTCATGGATTAGTGTCGTGATGCCTAAAATTGTGCGAGTCAAGATTAAGCCAACGCCCAGCACCTGAGGCTGCGACGCTAGCCCATGATTTTCAAAATATCAAAATTTACCTCTATTTTAAAAGTCCAATCTTATGGTTTTAATACAATTTTCTTATTCCTAAAACCCCCTTATGTAATTAGGCTATAAATTGGACAAATTAGGGCCGGAAAAAGGTTTACAAAGTTTCATTACTACAAAATAATCATTTTGCGGCGACATAAAGGTGGCAGTTCGCAAAACAACGCCGTTTAATTAAATGGGTAAAATTAGATGGTGGTTGATACGACAAGACTGCTGTGTAAAATGAAACAAACTTGAGGTAGTAGTTCGTAAACAAAATTGATGCGTCAACTAAAACTTTAAAAGGTGGTTTTTCAGTTTAACCACCTCCTAATCTAATGGCAAAACACATGATTTAATTTAACCCTACCTTCATTTTCTTAGTTTTTTTTTTTTGCAGAGCTTACGACTGTCACCCCTAGCCAAAAACACCATAAATCTGTGAAAAGCTTAACCATTTTGAGTTGAAAAGCTTAAATTTTGCATTTTTGGTTGTGCAGAACAAGTATTATAGAGTAATTTATAAGTTGTCTAGAATTTTATTCAAATTTAGGATATTTTTTAGGTTTTTCAAATTTCTATAATTTTTATAGTTATATTCTGCTTATTTGTTGATTCTTTTTAGTTATGTTGTTATTTATTTTGTTTACTTACTTATTTTTAAGCTTTATTTTGCTATTAGGCCAAAAGCAAGAGGCTTTAACCACAAGATAAAGCTTCAACATTTTTCCTCCCTGCAATTTGTAAGTAAATGTTGGCCAGAACTCCTTTCATTTACTTTTAGAAGTATGTTTGGTAAGTTTAATACATCTTTGAAATAGTTTTAGATTTTTTTGGGAATTTCAAATGTTGTTGTGAAAATTTGAGATTCTTGCAATGTTTTAGCTATTTTGAGGTTGACAATGATTATTTATATTGTTTTGATTTAAACTACAGCTGTTGGAGCTTTTGGAGGTTGTGAAAAAGGATATTATTATGGATCCAAGCCACTAAACCGTCGGTTGAAGTTACGCATGAGGATATTATCTCTAATGTTAGCCTAGTGCTCAACAGTCAGCTAGCACTGGGGGTAATGAAGCTCTTAGAAGACTACTTCAAATTACGATTAGTGGCCAAAATATGAAGCTATTGGCCCCTCAAAAAACAAACAAATTATGGTGTAAAACTAACTCAGGTTTTTTTTGTTTACAATTTCCCCTAAATGATCCATTTAGGTTGATTCTCACAAGAACAAAGGCCACTTCAAGTTTCATCCCGATGAATTTTATAACTAATGTCGGTGAAATGTCTTATAAGTGATTTTGGTTTGCTACTTCTACAATGTATAACATTATACGATCACCTAGAAGACATTATAGGAATATAAAAGTCATCGATGTCGAACTCTAAGCGGCCTTAACTCGTGTGAGAAACAACTTCAAATGGCTCAGCGAGTAGAAATTATATGGTGATATATGCCAAACAAAAACTTGTAGCTTCATATGTTATTTCAATATTATTGTTTGTACTTGTAGATTATATTGTATTTTTGGATTATATGTATGTCTAGATTATTATTTTGTTTTTTTTTAAAAAAGAATCTTTAGGTGACGATTTTTATAGATAATCGCCTTCTACACTGAATGCAAGAGATAACAATTTTATAATATAACCGCTGCCTCATCGTACACAATATACGGCAACAACTTAGACGACTGTTTAAAAACCGCCGCCATAGAGATTAGACTGTAGTTTCGAACTGCCGCCTAATGAGTATTTTGTAGTAGTGTTTTGATAATTCTAGGGCTTGGAGATCATCTTCTTCATCTTCATCAAGGCGAATAGAGATGAACTCCATGTTGAACTAAGTTCCAAGCAAGGAGAACGAATGAACTCTTAGGTATAGTCGTTCTTATTTCTATTATTGATTCAATTCATGTTTTTCATGATGAATATTTGTTGAGATGTTGTTTTATTCAATAAAGTAGTTTTCATGTGACAGCTATAAATATTTTCTACTTTCATAAATATTCGAATGTGATGATTATGTTCTATCTCTCCAAAGTTCATTCTCACTTTTCTTATGTGATAGTTATATGGTGCAATTGATTTTGTTGGTCTAGTTAGGCAACTAAGAGGGGGGTGAATTGGTTGTTTAAAAACTTAGAAACTTTTTTGCTTAATTTATGAAAACCAAAAACGCCTTGTTCTTGCAAATTAAATGTAAATTGCAGAAGCTTAAAAACGTAAAATCATTTGCAAGAAGAGAAAGAGTAAGGAGAATAAGACACAACGATATTCCCGTGGTTCGGTACTAACACCTACGTCCACGCCACCAAGCTTAACGCTTGAGAGAATTTCACTATCTTACCGGAAAATACAAAATAAACCGATAAATACTTACAATGAAAGATTTGGACAAAGGCTATCTTT